>JAYJMA010060716.1:0-10613 GCA_036873895.1 Parotocinclus cabessadecuia
AAAAAATACATACAGGTTGTAATGTAGTAAAATAGGGAAAAAACCGAAGGGGGTGAATACTTTCGCAAGGCACTGTAATTAACATCTAGGCCACCCATGGAGGATGGGTCCCTTTTTGAGTCTTGGTCCTCCCAAGGTTTCTTCTTTCTACTTTCAGGAATTTTTCCTTTTCACTGTCGCCCTAGGCTTGCTCAACTTTGGATTGGCCTTTTAAATAATATAAGATTTTAAAGCTGCTTTGAGACAATACTCTGTTATAAAAAGCATTATATACATACATTTTGATTGACTGATTGATACTACATACACATTTCCCAAATAATTATGTATGGTCATTATAGCATTGCTAAAACAATGTTACACCTAACCTTATGGTAAGCTAAGACTTTTGCACGAACAGTTCCTGAAGACTGTTTAAAACAAACTCTGTGAATTTCTACACCAAAATTGCAATTTGGTATTAGTCAATTAAGCATGTGCTTTAATATTTTTATTCCACAATGGTAAAAGCAAAGAGATGATAATATTAGCAAAAATTGCAACCTAACTGATAATATGTGTATTTATAAATCAACTGACCAATCAGCTCTTTGTTCCTGGTGTCCAAAGCCATGTTGCGCAGTGCAGTAGCCACTGAACAGACCACTCTATCATTATCCATCCTCAGTAACTCGACTAGAATGGGTAAACCCTTCTCCTTGCGTACCGCAGCTCGGATATAGGCTGCAAACTGGCCACACGTATAAATAAAAACAGACAGAGTGAGATTCAAACAGGGAAATGTACAGGGCCTGTCGGGGTAATACCACCGGGAGAAAAATTGCTCAATGAAATTCAATAAAGCACAGCACCTTAATAATACAATTTTTTTCCGCTAAAGCTATTTAGTATTTTACTTAATGCTCAAGCATTTAACCTGATGTGTAGAGTATAATTATCACAACCAAAAAATCCACTGGGTCATCGTTCATTTTTACATTCATTTATCTACGTCTATACGTTCCCTATTAAAGTAGATACCTGAGGTTCTGTAATTATAAAACAGATCTACCTATAAAGAGTGCAATGATGTATATTGAATAGTGAATTTTTTTTATGAGGAATAACTATTTATAATTATGTCTACTTCTCTTGAACACCAATTTAAACAAAAAGTTTTTAGTCTGCTTCAATTAAAATAAATTTTAAATGTGTTTTACATACATATGGGGCATGATGTAAGACTGCACCAACTGGTGACTAATCTCTATGATGCACATTGTGACATTTTTGTATCACCGTGCATCATGTCATGATGCACCATTACACCCCCACTATAAAATAAGACATGTCATAGTAATTTTAATATGATTTGAATATGAATAAGATTTTTGATACTGGAAGAATTTTGCTGCTTGACCATGCAAAAAACCCTAAGTTACAAGCTTAACACAATGGTCCCCTGTTCACTATTCCCTAAAGTCTACAATACTTCCTATATAGAACACTAATATGACTTTTATATGACAGCAGATTTCAACACATAAGCTAACTAACACAGTGCATTGCATGATATGTGCTGTCTAATAAGCATACCTAATAATATACATTCATTGCATTAAAATCTATCCGGTATTAGCGGAAAGTCTTGTGATTCTTCTGATTTAGATAGATAGGTGGATTGATAGAGAGAGAGGGAGAGTGACAGAAAGAGACAGAGAGACAGAGAGAGGGAGAGAGAGTGTACTCTATTTATCGCCAAGGGAGACATGTCTCAGCATACAAGACGTAAGACATAAAATGACCCCAAAATGGTAAGGCTCATAATCATGAAAAACACAAATGCATTAGCCCTCACTATTACAGCACCAATAGAATAGAACTATCATATAAGAACTAGAAATACAGTGTTCCCTCGTTTATTGCGGGGGTTACGTTCCAGGACCACTCGTGATAAACGAAAATCCGTGAAGTAGGGATGCTATATTTATTTCTGTATTTATACACTATTTTAAGTTTTTAAAAACCCTCCCACACACTTTTACATTACATAAACCTTTCCCATTCCCTTAATAACTGTAACGCAGCATAAAAAATGGCAGAGGCAAACGCAGCGTTCCGGAAAACAGGCTTTAATATTCAAAAACTCAGCAGACAGGATCAAAAAAGGGTTTCGTGAGAAGTGAAAAACGAGAGGAGGAAAATGGGTCGGAAACGGTAAGTACAGCGATAATAGAAAAACAGTGGCGCTTATAACTCATGTTAAAAACCAAGACACACAAAAACTGGTGTGTGAGAGAGGAGTGAATATATACGGTGTGTAATGAGGGGAGTGAATAAGATCCAGGTGCTGTGAACGTGCCCAGGTATGGTCCGCCGAGCAGAGCGTGGTTGTGACAGTAACCATTCCCAAACTGTTCTGTGCATGTATTGTACCTTTATATAATACTGCATACAGTATTAAAACACTCCTTTGTAAAAATTCATACATTACAGTGTACAGTTACACAATGTTTTACAGTAAACGTTTAAATCTACATATGTAGTTTTAAAAATTTTATATGGGTACTCACCATTAAAGAAGATACGTCCTCATGTATACGTTAACTATATCACACGTACTACACATGCGGAGTTCCGCAAAAACCCTTAATACAGCGAAAATCGGCGATATATATTTTTTACATTAATATTTTTTAAAAACTCCCGATGCACCGAGGCCGTGAAAAATAAACCGCAAAGTGGCGAGGGACCACTGTAAACCACCTTTTCATTTGAAATAATTACCAATAGCCAATTTTATTTTCCCAATCCTGGTGTATACACTATACCTCTCACCCCACCCATGTCTCTCACACGACATGTAAACAGTTAATCCAAATATTAACTGAAAACTCACACAAAATAAAACAAAGCACCCCACTCCCAAAAATGAGTAAATAATTACTGTATCTTGCACTTCTGGTTAGATGCTAAATGCATTTCATTGGCTGTGTACCTGTACTCTGCACAATGACAAAGTTGAATCGTATCTAATCTAATCTACTGAGGTACCTCTGCGGATATATATTACTCCATACAGTGTTCTCCGAACCAGGTAGTTGTAAGCAGAAACAATGACCTACTGAAAGCCATTATATAGGTTTGTATTGTCATCATAAATATTGCATTATCCTGCACCCCTAGCCTTCCTATACTGTGTAATGAACTTGGAATATGCATCAGTATATTGCAACAGAAGTACAGTGTATCTCACCCTCCAGGTCCCTGCCGAGAGATTTTGTAATGACCCAGCTGCCCCCTCCAGTGTGGCTGGGTTCGAACTCTCTGCCAGCAAGGTGAGGTACGGCTTCACAACTGATGGGTGCCAAAGCATCTCTGCTCCTTTTGGACTTCCTGAGAATCCTGGGACGGGACCCACACCATTCCACTGCAGAGTAATTATATACACCAATTTATACACAAAATTATCAGAGCTGTTTCAAATTATAGCCAGTAATTTCCTATAACAGTTGCCATAGGTAATTTGACTAAATTAACTTGAAAGAACGTGAAAACTAAAATGCATCATCCTGTAGAGGGCTGTGGATCCAAACAACATGTTGTAAAACACTGGGAAAAAAATCATCACTTGAAAACTTTGATATGATGTCAGTAGCTTTATCTGGCTTTTTCTTTATCTTCCTTTACTCCAGTAGTAGGCTCCAATCTGGAGCCTCAATAGTGCTCAGTTTCACCTACAACAAATTTCAGAGTGGTTTGTCTGGCCCTTCTGCCATCATACTTCCTTAATTTTACCCACCTGGCTTGTTGTTGAAGCCTATGATTATGTGGTTTGGGGTGAATTAAGGGCACTGTAGAAATACCAATTAATTAAGCAAGCATGTCTTTGGAGCATGGGAGGAAACCGGAGCATCCAGAGTAAGCAGACATAGGAAGGAGATGCAAATTCCACACAGGTGGAGACTGAGGTCGGGATTGAACTGGGGATGCTGGAGCTCTGAGGCGACTGCCCTCGCTGCTTCGCAACTTTGCCACCCCATGAAACACAACAGTGTCTGCCTATGTGAAGACATGAATGGGGTCATGGCTGAACCATATGGTAGAATATTGGGCCATAATGCATGACCTTATCTATACAGAAATGATTTAATGTCCACAACACGGACCCCACGGATAAACGATAGCCATGAAACCAAAAGTGAGGATTTGTTAAAAACAATTACGTTATAAAAGTGTATTTTCTCTGAATACATTTAGTTTAATTGAAGGTTTAAAAAATCAGTCATAATGCATAATGTGAGATTAAGCTAAATAACTAAAGAAAGGGGCAAAGGTTGAATTGATTTGAATAGAATAATTAAGAATGGCTGAAATGAAGGTTAATATTGGCTTACTTGCTGATCCTGCCAAGATCTCTTCTTTTTCTTTTTCCTCAAGCCCCAGCAGATGTAGTCCACTGTCTTGTTTGAGGGATCGTTGCTGAGGAGAGTGTCCAGGTCCTGAGTCCCCATAAGACGAGAGGGGGGCATCTCCAACTCCAGACGATATGACAAGTTTCTCAGAGTGCACACACAGTTTTCCACTATCTAAAGACAGAGATGAAGAGATCAGTGAGAAGAAACCTATTTCAAGACTTTGACACCTTTTTGCATACCTGCACTTTTAGTTCCTGAGCTACTGTTCAAGGATTGCATGCTCCAAAGTAGGTAGTATTTTGTGGACCAGAAGAAGACGCACTATAAAACAAAAAAACTTACAGGACCATATCCTATTGACAGTATAATGTTGTTTCTACACTCACAATCAATCATTTTATAAGCTCCATTTACCATATAGATGCACTTTGTACTGTACAGTACAGACATATGTATATGCAGTACATACATATACATATACACATACATAAATACATATACATATATATACATATATATATATATACACACACACACACACACATACTTGTACTATACATATGTGTCTCCTTTACTTTTTTTACTAATAGTCAGGAGCCCCATGGGATAAGGACAGATCAAGTACTATTTGGGTGGTATTTCATTCTCAGCACTGCACTGACATCTGACATCTGAGTGGATTAATCACAGAAGCACTTAAACACGATTCCATCACTGCTGAATGCGGTCCAACAACCAAAAATGTCCAGCCACCAGCATGATGTAGTGAACATCCTGTACACTCTGAGAAACTGTATGACAACAAATTAGGTACTGTCTCTGACTTTACATCTACAACGTGGAACAACATGACAGATTTGTCACGGATTTTCTTTTGAATAGTTAGCCATAACAACAACCTCTTAATAAATAATTCCCAGAAGTCTAAACCTATGGGAATGGGAAAGTACTAAGTGCAAGTAATTCTAAAAATAATAAGTGCACCTTCTGGGAGAGAGGCATCAGAAAGCACTCTGCTAACACTCCTACTGTTTCTAACATGCTTTACCAAAGATTCTATTAAAATGGGAAGTGTGTTACCTTGCTGTCAAAATCTGAGGTGTTGACACACATTTTGATGATATAGAGCAATGAGTCAATCAGACCCTCACAACATCGCATCTGTCTGCGTGCCTCTTCACCAGCTGAACTCAGGTTTCTGACACACACACACACAAGAACAAGATGGCGAACCCTTTGAAATTTCCAGTATGTTCTAAATGATATATAGCGAACAAAATTATCAAAGCAACACTTTTGTTTTTTCTCTCATTTTTCAAGAGCTGAACTCAAAGAGCTAAGACTTTTTCTATCCACACAAAAGATATTTTCTCTCAAATTTGTCTAAATTTGTCTGTTAGTGAGCTTTTCTCTTTGCTGAAACAATCCACTCACATCACAGGTGTGGTATATCAAGATGCCGATTAGACATCTTAATTAATGCACAGGTGTGCCTTAGGCTGGTTACAATAAAAGGCAACTCTAAAATCACCCAGCACAAATGCAGCAGATGTCACAAGTTTTGAGGGAGTGTGCAATTGGCACGCTGACTGCAGAAATGTCTACCAGACCTTCTGTAAATTAAATTATTAAGTTAAATGTTAATTTCTCTACCATAAGGAGACTCCAAAGGTGTTTCAGAGAATTTTACAGTACATCCAACTGGCCTCACATCTGGAAGCTGAAAATATCCCATTTCTTGCATGGCATGACAAATTTGTGAACTGTATTTGAGAGAAAAAGTATTGAGAGAAAGTTTTAGATCTTTGAATTCTGCACATGAAAAATGGAAGCAAAAACAAAAGTAATGCATTTATATTTTTGTTCAGTATACGTTTCATATGTGGTCTGCTTTTACACCATATTCTGCCTAAACTGATCACACAACATATTTTAATTTTTTTTATTGAACATTCACTGGTCACTTTGGAAAAAAATGTGATCTTCTGTATTTAACAAATACTGTAGTTGTACCTCTAACAGCAATAATGCCACCTCACTGTCATGTCCAGACTGCACCCAGCAGGTTTCACTAGAGTACTCCTGCCACATCATTCTAGAAACTTATTGTGGTGTTACATGTGAGTACATTTTCACTTCCTTCAGCACTGCATACGGTGCTCAGTGTGATCTTTGCACACACCCACCGAGTTCTTTTTGTAAACAATTTCTGAAAAGATTAACATAGATGTTTGCTTCTGTAGCATTTTACATCTTAGCATTTTGCATTGCTGCAATATGTCTCCTAGGATCTTGATTGGGCTATATTCCATGAAAGCATCTTTCTTAATAGGGCCCACCTCCATCTGGCATCAGACTACTTTATATGCTTGCTTGTTGCATATACATTTGTCTGTTGCAAATTTGTGTGCTGCAATGTTGAGTTCTCCCCTGAGGTTACTTAAGTAGTAGTACCAAAAATAAAATAAAATAAGCACGTTCTAATAAATAACATATAAGCACTGTACCGGAGGCATCCAGTTGTGTTCCTTAGCACCACAGATGAGTGCAGTTTAAGTTTGTGGTCCTCTCTCTGAGGAGCGGCACCCCAGCCAGAATGAGGAACGATCACCGTGTTGGTAAGAGGACCTAGAGCGTCACGCACAATCGTCATCTTTACAGCATCACAAGATGATAGGTTCCATAAAACACCTGTACATAAACAAAGCTTGAAAGTCAAAATCCACCACAACATTTAACATATCACACAATCTCAACCATCATATATATCTCCTATGTATCTCACTTTTTTATTTAGACAAGAAACACTCAAACATATGTGCCATACTTATTGAAACTGGACAGAATATTGAATAGAATAACACAATATAGCTGTGCTAATAAACAGGTTTTTCTTGTAACTTTTTAGGAAACTGGGAAACTATAGTAAAGGCTGCTGGAAATTGGGATTCTAGCCATATCTTAATACTAAATTATAATTAGTCATTGCATAGCAGTAATGTTCATTTGTAATACTGAACCATACAATTAATTCAATAAAATGGTGTACTTTTAAAACCTGTGTTCATACATTGTTGATTGGATGTTCTTTTATTACAGTACATCTACTGCCAGATTACATCATACCAGGAGCGCCACTGTTCGACAGTGCTCTGATCCTCCTGACTTTGTTGGAAATTTGTTTAATCAAGCATGAAGCTGTGTGACACCACCACATAACTGGACCTGTGGAATACCTTTAATAGATTTAATACTTAACACTAACAGGTTTTAATTAGTGTTATTTAAATTACCCCACAGAAATTAAAGTCCTTAATTTATTTTGACTTCTCACTGGGATATTCTACTAAGAGTTGTGACCTCATCTTATTTATGATGTTTTAATTATGTTTTGTTTTGTTTTCTGTATAGTCTTATTTTGAAAATGTTCCCCGTGTACTCGTATGGGGGTACTCTGGTTTGAGAACAGGAGAGAAAAGTATGGTGGCCATTTTCATTGGAAGTGAGTTTGGGGAAGATAAGCCTAGGCTTTTGCTGCTCAAGCCCTACCAATCAGATTTTTTTTGTTTTACTCATCTTTGTCCTTGAATATTGGATCCCCTTTTACCTGCGGAGATACCTCAAGAAACTGGATGAGCTCGTTTTGGATTACTCTTTCTTTTTTTTTGCATTGCTGAGCCCTGTTTGGATTTTTGATTTTTGAGGACATTGCTCTCTTGGATTATGGTGAAGGTTTGATATTTTCTTGGATTTTTTTTGTTTAGTTTTTTGGTATCCAATCGAGATACTTAATGGACTTTAGTCTGTATTCTATCTAATGGACTTTCACAGCAGGTTTTATATTCAACTATATATATTGTCTATATATTGTCTTAAGCTGTGATTATATTGCTATTTTCTGATGATGTTAGTGCATTAGGTGTTTTGGGGACTATTAAGTAAAACCTCACTGGTTTAAGCTCCATGTTATTCCGGCACATGTTTTCCAACCACATTAGTGTCTGAATTTGTTAGTAACTGCTGAATTTAGTCAAATTGTTACAGCTGTGTGTGCAAAATTGTATCTTTTCTCAACCTCAATGCGGTGCATCAATGTGTTTGTTTATACTCGTTTGTGTTAGGTCTTATTTTTGAAAAACAATAAAAATATATTCACAAAAATAGTGCTTCCCTCAATGAATACTTGCAGTATATTATACAATACTATATGCAACACACCCACACACACTCACCAGTGACAAGCTCCCTCACATCAGTCTCAGAGACCTTCCTCAGCAGGCGGAGAAGAGCTGGGATTCCTCCGGCATTCCTCACACACACCTTGTTGTCGTCGGTGGCTTTTCCGAACACTAGGTTTCTCAGGGCTCCACACGCACTGCGCTGCACCTCCAGAACTTTATGGTCTAGCAGGTCGACCAAATGCTGGATCCCTCCCAGCCTGCACACCTGAAGGGTCCCAAAAGTGGACAGATTTATTAACAGCATTTGGAATTACACAAAGCAGTCTCCTTGATTATGTCTATAGAACATTAATTTAAAACAATATTCACATGACAAAACTGACTACAATCAAAAAAGAATCATGATTAATTGTGTCAAATGAAACAAATCCTTTTAAGAAAGCTTTAACTTTGACTTTTATTTCATTGCATCGCAAGATAGTTTATGTTTTGTCTTGTTAAGTTTAATTTGTTAATAAACATCCATTGCTGCATTTCTGACCTGCAACACATTCCAACTACATTGTGATGCAATTTAGGGCTACTAATGAATAATATAACTAAATAATTATTTGATGTCAACAGCTAAACGTAATCTTGATTTGGTACAAAAGCAAAATCCACGAAAGATTGAGTTTTTGAGAAACAAAGATACTCAGAAGATATCCAGTTGTTAACAAAGGCATGAGAAGATTATTGACATTTTTAAGATTATTGAAAACACTGCATGTGTTTTACCTCAGACTTAATCCGATTGTCTCCATAGCACAGGTGCTGAATGTATGCTGCAGCATTGGCTTGCACTGAGGGAAAGTGATGCTGCAACATACGAATGACCTCAGGCAAATCTGGATCTCTCCATGCAAACTCCCTGCAAATACAAACACGTTCATGCAAACACACACACACAGAGACACACACATGCAGACACACAGATGTTTGATTATTCTTCCCTGTGAGAACTCTCCACCGGCATATTAAATACTGTAATTAAATACACCTCGACCTATTCCTATCATTTATGTCAACGACATAAAGCAAACCTTTGCCTCTTTTAGTTTGTCAACTAAAAGTAGCTTTATTTGTAAAATATGAGTTAATTTTGTGAAGAAAACGTCCCCATAAAGTCAAAAATGTTTCCTCTTGTGGGGACACTTGGTCTATCAAGGATAGATAAACATGTACAGCCACATCTTTGCCTGCTTACTATATACACAACACTCTAAATGATTATCAAATTTATGTCTAAAAATCACATATGTACATTGTCACTTGGCTGCGCTTTATAACTTAAAGGAATATTCCTTAATTTTCATATCTACCCACCACATCTGTTTTATTACCTCTGACAGTAATTTGAATGCTTCACTGTAAGTGCGTTTTGAAAATAATCTGATCAACAGCCATTCACTTTAGTAACCTATGTCTTAATTCCATAATAACAAATTCTAATAGGAAATAAAAATCTGTCTTTTAACTCATACTAACGAAATATAACGTCATATGTTGATGTTTGTTTTTTTATTTTTACTCAATATTAACAAGTGCCAGGAACTATGTAGCAGTTTGTGTTGTGCATGGACACTTTTAGGAAACCAAAATTGAAAACTACCCTGTACTTTGTACCTTGTACTACTTAATACTACATGCACTGTGCTGGCTTCACCTTCATATAACTAGTGCAGAGCGTTGGACATTTGTCCTCTGTGACTTCCTATTAAATTTGCCTACCTCAAAGGTGTTTAAGAGATGATATTCCACTGCCTGTTCTGTAAACTAGAGTTCCTTTAAATTGACTCATTCACTCTTGGTTGTGTACAGCCAGAGAGTTAGGTTTACATTCCATAGTGCGGTTCATATAGTGTAGTTTGTACACCGCTCACAAAAATTAGGGGATAGTTTTATTGTGAGCAGTACATTTTGGTTCTACAGTGTGTGTGTGTGTGTGTGTGTGTGTGTGTGTGTGTGTGTGTGTGTGTGTGTGTGTGTGTGTGTG
>JAYJMA010060747.1:0-10613 GCA_036873895.1 Parotocinclus cabessadecuia
CTTTGTGTCGTTATTAGCTAGAAGTGAGGGCCGAGCAAGGTGTCTTCTGCGGTTAGCCTAGCACAAGGGGTGGTGCTTTGTTATAAGTAACTGACCTCGGGAGCGCCAGCCCTAGGAGTTAGCTAGATAGGTAGATAGGCGGGCAGGTGGGTAGGCAGGTAAACTGTTTGTCCTGTTTGAATAAGTAGTTAAGGCGGGGCTTATATTTCCTCAAGGGAGTGGGTGTAGGCCGGGCGGATAGCATGAGCGACGAGCGCCCGTTCTACTAGTTCTAGTAGTAGCAGGCAGTAAGTAAGCGAATATCTTCTTTTCTTGACTTGTATGACTTTCCGGGCGCCCGCGCTTAATAAATCCTTATGGTAGCTAATGATGATTTGGAAGTAGCATGGGCGGGTCAAGTATGTATGTCTTTCGTTCTGAGTGACTCAATAATGTAATGCCTTCTCTTTAATCAACCTTTGTTTGGGGTGAGGCCATGGGGAGAGGTTTCCCGGAGTGATGAGTCAAATGGGAATGTAGCACTCGCTGCCGATGCCTTTGGTTAGCTATCACACGAAGTTAGGGGAAAAGTATGCTGCGGTTTCGACCCTATGCTGATAGAAATGTTTCATTTGACAACTGGAATAAAAGAATAGGAGTCTTGCTTTGTTGAGTTTGCTGTCCTCGGTGCCTGCTTGCCCTAAATAATGTGAGACCTAATGCTTTGAGTTTGCTTGCTTTATTTAGAGAGGCGGAAGCAGTAGTTTCTAGGACGAAGCCGAGCCACTACTTTGACTCCTTTTATGCAATTAGAAACTCCACGCCACGGAACTTTCTCGATGCCAACGCAACTTATCCTTTTGGAGCTGACCTAACAAACTACGCGAGCCTCCTAACGAAGCCAACCATTAATGACTAGTTCGAACACCAGGAGAATCAGACAGACGGCGGACGACGGAGATTGATTATTCTATCCTTAAGACGGTTATTATCCCTCAGGAGCTCTTCAATCTGATTTCGCATGGAATCTCGAATCTCCCTTTGGGCGCGAAGCTCCGCCTGCTGTCGCACCCGTTCTTGGTCTAGGTGTTGTTGTGGAGAGGACTCCATTTCCCGGGCTTGGTATAATGTTTCCAATGCAATTTGATCGAGACGCGCCAGTTCCCGTGTTTTTGTTTCAAGATTGGCGCGTAGCTCTTCGCGCCTTGATTCATTTGGACCGAGATTCAACTCTTCTTTAATTTGTTGAATCTCTTCTTGCATTTTTTTTGTTTTGGAGATAGTTTCTAGAACGGGCGGGTAACCGTGCTAGGAGCGAGCCACATTCAAGAGGAAAGAAATCTATTTTGTCATTGAATCGCGATGGTTTTTTTTCCTTCGGTAGGTGCCCCCGACTCTTTCTTCCTGTTTGTTTCAGGGATGGGATCTTATGGCTTAATCTCTGATTGCGTCATCTTAGTTTGGTAACCTCAGACCCTGAACCAGGAGTTGGAGGTGCCTTTGCCAGACTTGGAAATTGAACACGCTGCGGGCGATGCAACTCGGCAAGGAGAAGGCTTAACCCAGGCGCTGCACTACAGTAGAAGCTTTGGCAGTTTACCATGGCTTGATGTTCTAGTTGTCATGCTAAAGCCGTTGATAGCTACTTCGCTTGACGAGCTAAGTAGAAAGACTTTGTGGATGAAACTGATGGTGCTTTAGGTTGATCTGATCCCTAGTTCGGATTCGGAAAGGCTCTTACTCTTCTCTTAAAGAATTAGAAGGCCTAGTATATTGCGATGTGTGATTTGATCGAAATTCTGATTTTACAGTTTTGGAATTCAATATACACAGGAGTCACGGTACTAAAGTAGTCTAAGTATATAGGGATTCCATCATAAATTACATAGTCAGAAGAGAACTATTTACCAGAGTTCGAAATAGCTTCAACGTGGTAAACTCTTTGATGTTGAATAAGCAGAGGTTATGCATCTTGCGCCCCGTAAAGAAAGGAAATATCCCCCTCTATGAGGCGAGGGAGGTTGGTAGCCTTCACCATACACAGCATTCTTTATGTTTTCAAAGCTCGGTATTTTCCCATTTGAGAAATGCTAAGTAAAGCTGAAAAACGTGATAGATAGCTACGTGCGATACGGCTTTTCAGCCCGGGGGCAAGCTTCAAAGAGAGTAGGGGTGATAGCGGCTCTTATCTGTGAATGATGCGTGGCGTGCTCTCGCTCTTGTATTGGTAAATCGATCTTTGTTGCCTTCCCTCCCTGTGGTCGATCGGTCTATCTCTCTCTTTCTTGTCGGCTCTATCTCGATCTGGCACCTGATCTGTTTATGCTTCAGCCGCTGTGGGTCCGGGTAAACGGGCAACTGACCGATCGGGGTCTGTATCTCCAACGAATGATTCTGTTCCTGTATTTCCCACTGCTATCCCAGCTATTTGTGCTGTGCGGCTCCCGCGAAGCGAATGAAGGGAAGCTTTCCCCTAACAAATCCACTCGCAAAAGGGGAAGCCCCTCTCTCCCGGAGTAGTCAATCGGAGAAGCAGAAGAGGTCACATCCTATGACCAAAGACTCACTAAGACAAGGAAGAAAGAGCAAGTAGCTGCAGTGGCATTTGATACGCTCACTCCCGATGGCCCTACTTAAGACTATTGCTTCGGTCGTTCCCTCGTACCCTAGGAGTGGTCAAAGGGATTTTCCTCTCACTCCGAAATCTCATATGTGATATGTGAGAAAGACCCAGCGTACTATTCGCACGCAGGAAAGAGACTACCCTCTGTTCGCGCTTTGTTGCCCTTGCGCCGCTCGTTCACTCCCCTATTGGCCTTATTAAGTAGTCCCATACCTAGTAGAAATAGGAGAGGCAGAAACAGATTATATGCACTTAGCTTGGAAGAAGAAAGAGCCTCATAAGCTGCTATTTGGGAACAGATCTTACCACACATTCAGGATGTTAAGGAACTCGGGTTCCGCGGCTTACGCTCTCCAACTAAATAGCCAACTCGGACCAGCCGAACTACCAATCCACATCTCCACTTCCAATCGAACTCACCGCTTACGGTCTTTACCAAACCCAACACTCACGCTCTACAAGCTACCTATCCGACCGCCATTAGGGCTACTTAAAGCAGAACAACAGTCTTTGAGAATGCGTATTCAGGTCAAATGCCGAGGGACGGCAGAACTGCCGGTTAACCCAATTCATCAGTCAGTAGCTACCAACAAGCCCCTAGCTTCCGGGCATTCCAACTGCTTACGAGCTATCGAACTAGGGTAGAACCCAGGCCCTAGCTGTTAGAGAGTTGAATGCCTTATATGAGGCTTCCCTTCTGCCTTTCCTTAGTCCAGGTAATCTGAGTGAACAAAGAAAGAAGAATAGCGCATCTTCCCATGTCTTCACTTATTTGACCGGAAATTGCATAAGTAAAGCAGAGTGAACATGAGTTCTCCTCGGAAAAGAGGAATAAAGAATGAAATACCCCAACTATGGCTTCCTACTCCGGATGAAGATGACCTATATTGGGTTATTCCATTTTTCCGGACAACAACAGTAAATAAGAAGAAGTGGAATAGCCCATCAAGGCATCTTTACCACTAGCAACAGTTAGCAGGTATCCTAGGAGCAGTACCATCCCATTCCTCTTAACCAGTAGTACACTCGTGATATCGTTCACTCTGTTCACTAGTCTTTCCCCTGTCTTAAGAACTAGCTACACTTCTGACTAGCACCAATCCCGAGGTCTAGGCACTGTCGTAACTACCAATACCATGCCCAAAGGAAGTAACTGTAAGCTAGTTTGCTCCAAAGTGGGATTTCCCTTTTGCTCATAGGGCGGGCGACTGGGCTATCTTTAAGATGTGTGATTAATGGATGAAAGGACGACGAATGAAAGCAACTAAAGAGTGATATTGTCAAGACCTTACACAGTAGCTAACTTGAGATTTACAGGTGCTAGGAACTAATAGGGTATAATGCCCCATCCCAATCCTACTTATTACAAAATTAGGAATCCAATCCCTTGTCCAATTCATGAGCCGTGTAGAGCTCAACAGCAACCTTTGAGCTCGGCAGCACTCCATATTGGATTCTAGATCTATGCAGTATTTTTTTGCTCCTGGGATCTGATAGCGAGGCACGGGAACAGTACACCCACTTCTTTTTCTTTCTCCCTTCGAAGTTAACTATGAATCTTTGGGTACCTAAGCTAAGTCATTCTATGATACCAGTGGGAGTTCGGCTCAGGTTCAACTAGGACCCTAATTGGTCGAAAAAAAAAAGATTCTCGGACCTGGTGGAGCGCTTGCTTTATCAGCAGGCGAATCCGAGTCTATATCTATCTTCTGGTAATGGTACAGATCAGCAGAGCAGGCTAAAAAGTATTAGAAAGGAAGGTTGTATAGTCCAGGATCTAACCCCTTTCGTAGAGGAGCGAGAGAGAGCCCTTGCGGGAGGATCTTGTTTTATAGTATAGAGGGGCGCATTCGTAGGACAAAGGCCTAAGGGCGCCTTGTATGAGCTCATTCAAGCTCCGGTCTCAACGAGCGACTGGAAGCCAGGCCCGCCCTAACCATAGGAATAATAAGGAGTTGGGTAACATACGCATAAAGAGTCATATATATATTTCTAAATGAGTGACCCCCCTAAAACCGGTGGTGGGGATATTCAGTCTTTACTTCATGGGGCGACCCATAGCGATTATCCGTATTGCTATTGCCAGTCTCCTATTGTGTGAAGAGGGGCCATAGAGCTGAGCCATGCGTAGACCGAAAAGGTCTCGCGAAGCCGGTCACAACGGTTGGCTACGACCCTTTCCGACAGTTTACGAGAACCAGACTTCTATGTTAATGAGGAAGGTATCCGTAATGTTCTAATTTTATTTGCACTTTCCTTTTGAAGCGGATAGTTCACAGTACTCATTCTATAGACTTAGTACAAAGATGGTACAAAAATTCAGAAAAATTGGAACCCGGGAAGATCTCCATACGCTCGTCGACCTATTGCAAAATCCCGCCAGTGAATTATATCTTAAAATAGAACAGGTAATGCGCATTACCTGATTCTAGAAGTGGTAGGATAGGGGGTTCCTTAGGTTTTTGTGAAAAAAAAGGGGGGACCCTGTCGGGCTCCTCCTTTGACACCAAAAGTGCATTTATCTGGGTTTAATTTCATCCCATAACGATTTAGCACTTCAAATACCTTGAAAAGGTATTGTGGATGGTCATCTTCAGCCTTACTTTTGACAATTAAGTCATCAACGTAAACGACCATCGTACCATCTTGGATCAACTGATGAAACATCTTATTGACCAGCCTTTGGTAGGTAGCACCTGAATTTTTAAGACCAAAAGGCATTACTTCATAACAGTATGTGCCCCGATCTGTGACAAGTTTTGTCATCTTCAAACATGGGTATTTGATGATACCCTTGAGCTGCATCCAAAAAGCTATATGGTTGATGACATACGGTGGCATCCACCATCTCATCTATATTAGGGAGTGGGTAGCTATCCTTTGGACAGGCTTTGTTCAAGTCAATGAAATCAACACGCATTCTGAACTTACCATTGGACAACTAACACCACGTTTGCGAGGAATCTGGGTAATGAACTTCCTTGATGAACCCAACTGATTCGAGCTTGTCTATCTCATCAGAAATGGCTTTCTGCCTTTCGCCTTCTCTTTTTCTACTTTACAGGCTTAGCATCTTTGTACACGTTCAACCTATGACAGGCATCACTGGGATGAATCCCTTGGATTCCCTTAGGATGTGTAGCAAATGACGATGCATTACGCTCCAGCACATCTCTCACTTTGAGGTGTAGGTCTATGTTCATCTCCGTACCTAGCTTGACCTCTTTGTGATTGCCTAGCCTAACCTTGTTCAGGTCCCCCACAGGCTCTGCTTTCTTTTCTGTGTCCACTTTATGGACCTCCGAATCATCAATGTGGAAAGCCTCACCTTTACTCTCTGATAAGCTTGCCACTTTATAGCACAGCACTCCCTGGAGGCATCTTGGTTACCATGTATGGTCACCGCTCCATTGCTAGTTGGGATTTGAATGGTGAGATACCTTACGGAGGTGACGGCCCCTGTTTCAAACAACCAGGGCCTCCCCAGTAACCCGTTGTAGGCTAACGGCATTTCTAAACGGGCACTGTGCACACGCTAGTCGTACCTGTGTCTGGGTTACCTAGCTCAACTTCGAGGTTGATCGTACCCATAGGTGAAATGGGTGCCCCTCCAATTCCTGTCAAGGGTGTCCCGGCGATTGTGAGATCAATAGATGATACCTTCATTGCTTTAAAGGTATCCCAAGTTATCAGGTTCACTGCACTGCCATTGTCGACGAGAAACCTCTTGGAAACGAATCCCCCTGTGGAGGTAGAATTTAGCGGGGATAAGTCTAAGGCATAGGCCTATGCTATCTATTCTACTTGGATGACCTTACCTTAATAAGAAAAGAATCCTTGATTAACCAATTCGTCAGTCTGATAAGAGCTCCCACTAAAGGCAAAGAGAAAGAGACTGAAGGTTATTGTAGCAAGAGTCGCTACTCTACCTCTAAGGTTAATCCAATTCCTTGTATAAGAGATTGACTATTGGGTAAAGGTGCGAAGCTTTTTTTGGAGAGAAAGCAGCAGAGAATCATGCACCTCATAGGCACCAGACTCTTTCCAAATCTTTTTTCAGATGCCTTGCTAGCGTAGTTGAAAGGCCTGAGGTAAGGTAAGTATTACTTTAGCAAATCAAATCAATGAATAGCAGTTAGAATTAGGAGTCTTACCCTTCTCGATGTCGGGGAATCGATCAAAGTCTGGTTGAAGGGGCTGTAACTAGCCTTTGATGAGGAAGTAAAGTAGGCGAAGTCCGCGGGTTTAACAATGCTACACAAAGCTGAAATCCGGAAAGGAGTGAAGCAACTTAGTACATACTTGTACTAAGGTTATCTAATACACTCGACCTTTGGGAGAGGAACGAAAGGCCAGGATCAAAGTCTTCTTTAGTCATCAGGAAGCTAGAACTCTTAACTAAACCTTAGGGTAGCGAGTGCACTACAAGTAGTAGGGCGGTAACGGTATTCAATTGATTTGAGCTCTATCGTCCCACCGGTCCAAGCCATATCAACGAAAACAAAGGCATATTCATCCGGATATCCAGGAGGCAATCTATGTAGAAGTTCCTCCATACCTACTTTCCTTACATCCAACGGATGAGGCGGGAGTAAATAGACTGAGTGACTATGGTCAGGTAGCTCAGCTCCAGTTCACAAAAGGAAAGAAGCAAGGGATTGATTAGAAGAGAAGGCAAGAAGGAATAAGCAAGCCCACTCTCCAACCATTACCCCCGCCCTCGGTGCCTTCCCTAAGCAAGCAGCCTTTCGCCTAAAAGCCACCATCCACTTAGCTCTTGCGCTTTCAAAGTAGAAGACTCTTAGATAAATCATGTAAGAAGGGCAGGCCATTGCATCAATCCTAAACCCCCCCTGTGCCCAGATCAACTCCGGGCATGGAAGCTCTCAAGCAAATGGACCTAAAGCAAGGCTACTGCTTCAAAGCATGGTTGGCTAAAGGCACTCTCGGTCGTCAATTCCATCAAAGCTGGCGACAACTCCTTCCTGCCCCTAGGCAATGCTTTCCAATCTTATTCTATTTACTGACTTTGCTCCGGTTATGGCTACTGCCAATAGCCCTTTTTCTCTCTCTTCATTAGGATGCCTGTAGGCAGGGGCTTTTCTCTATGACTTTCCCAAGGATCCTTTTCTCCAAGGGGACATCGAAGTGTCGGCTAAATAAAGGAGATGTCTGGCACGCCTAGCAGTATACTCTGCTTTTTCCCTTAGCCGCACCTATTCTACTAAGCATCCGGTAGAATTGCGTAAAGATGGACATAAGGAGCTAAAGTAGCACTCTTTGAGTTCTGTTCTCCAGTGATCATTGCCGGTAGAATCTGGATACCTATTTCGGAATAAGGTAATTTGACATCCTTCTAGGAGGGTCTACCTATCTTTTTGTTTCGTTCCTTTCCCGCTTCCAAACTATGTCCTAACGCACATCTATTTATTTATGAATGACCTGTGAAGTCATCTTTCATAATAGAATAGAAGCAGTAGTCACGCAAGCTTTCGGGGAGTCGACAACTCACTTTGATTCTTCGTGTTTTGGTTTAGCATTCTAAGGCCCCGTAGGCTCGATTCGGTTCCATCCTATACCTTCTATCCTCACTCTTCAGGCCAGCAGCTTTGCTCAGCATCTGATGCCGATTGTCCGCCTGTTCAGCTGACTTCAGAGGAAAACTTACCGGCACAGCCTTCTCGGCGGCGATTACAGTCTGGTTTCCCAAGACTACTTCAGAAGATCAGCAGTATAGCCCAGTCGCTTCCTCAGATTCTGGATCCGGTTCGTCGATCCTCTCAAGTTTCTTATCCTGTTGAAGGATTTTTATCTTATCTTATTCATCGTTTTCCCCAAAACATCGAGCTTACCCCATGTCAGTTCAATCTTCTCATGAACCTGAATCATTTGCTGAAGCCTTCAATCATTCTTGCTGGAGAGATGCTATACAGGATGAAATCAATGCCCAGGAAAAAAAGAAGAAGACTTAGTCTCATTGCCTGCAGGGAAACAAGCCATTGGCTGCAAGTGGATTTACAAGAATCAAGCATAAAGCAGATGGCTCCGTAGAGAGATACAAAGCGTTATTAGTAGCTAACCTTCAAGAATCTGGAGTCGACACCCCCTTTCAAGATAGGGAATTTTTGCCCCAGGTTGCTCAAATGACCACCATTCGTGGCAAAACTATGGCTGCAATCAAAACAAAAAGCCCTTCTTTAAACTTGACGTGAAGAATGCCTTTCAACAACATCCGGGAAGGGGGGATCCGCAATAAGAAGTTTCTATTCAGCCTCCTCCAACTCCAGGCTTATATTCTCCTAGGGATCCTCACTTGGTATGCAAGCTCAAGAAAGCGATTTACGTGACGGCCTCCGACAAGCTAAAGCAGGCACCAAGAGCTCAGAAAGGGGCCTGCCTGGTTTCCTCAATTGAGCTCCTTTCTCACTGCTTCATTTTTGAGAACAATGTCTGTAGCCGTGCGGATTTGTTTCCATGTTTGTTCGTCGACGTCATGGTCGTTGCCTCATCCTTCTTTTATATGTTGACGACAACATTCTCACCGGGAATTCTCTTTGATTTGATTTCATCAAGGACAACAAATTGTTATCTTTCATCCGCTTCATTACTTTATCGGCATGGAGGTTTTTTCCTCTGGACTTTGTCTAACCCAAACAAAGTAGACTCTTGAATTCTGATCTCGTTCATCCTGCCCTGCGCTACGCCTATATCTCCAGGTGCCAAGCTATCCGCCCCTACTATTCGAAAATAAAGGCAGGCTGCCCTGACGACCGACGCTCTACCTCGGGCTTTTTTTCTTGGTCGGAATCGAATTTCCTGGAGCGCTAAGAAGTAGCCCCTTACTCACCCCTGAATCTATAAAAAAAAGCCCTCCTCTTCCTATTAGTCAAGCTTTGAATCAAGCTGCTAGAAAGAGCGCGCTAGCGCTTGACTAATCTAATAGAAAGTCAAGGCTCTTCTCATCGAGAGTAGGTTCTTTTCAGGTACAAAGAAAATAAACATTGGATACCTCTTCTTTAAGATCACCATTAATAAAAGCATGAAAAACGTCTAACTGATGAATAGGCCAATTTTGATTGGCTGCCACCGACTTTAGTTTTGCGACTGGAGAAATGTATCCTGTTAATCCACACCATACTGCTGATCCTTAGCCACCAACCGAGCTTTGTATCGCTCAATAGACCCATCTGGCAACTATTTCAATGTGTACACCCACTTGCACCCTACAACACTTTCCCTCAGGTAGCGCAACTAGAGATCCCAAGTACCTTGCTTTTAAAGCGCAGACATCTCCTCAATCATAGTAGCTTTCCAATGAAGATCAGCCAGAGCATCTGCAACCTTAGTAGGAATAGGCAAAGAATCAATATAGGAGATCGCGATAGGAAGGAGACAAAGAATCATATGAAACCAGGGTGAGATGTACAGGTGCGCTTAGCTTTCCGCAATGCTATGGGCAAATTAGATGGAGGTCTGATGGGATTCATCAGTCTTCTCCCAGCAGCTATCCATTTGAGTTCGCCAGTCAATGACTGAGCTGTGATTGCATAGGTGGTAGAGCAAGCTGGAGCGGAGGCAGCCTATTCTAATTATTGCTAACAGCCTCTTAGGGAATAAAGTATAGTAAGAAGCAACAGGAGAAGAAAGACAGAAAGAAAAGAGAGCAATTCATATTACTGACTATAAATTAAGATTACTATATTGAATATAGAATTTCGCTTCGATGTTCCCGTTCTTGTCCTTTCCTCATCCTTGCTGCTTTGTGCCTCTTGTGCTTTTATCAGCGCGTGGCGCCCTGTAACAATGAATTGAGCTTGGCTCTGTCGGTCCTTCAGTTTGTCTTGCTTCATTTCTTTGCCTTGGAGCTTTTCTTCTCTTCGGCAATCCGCTACAACTCTATCGGGAACTACCTAGCTACCTTAATGAACGTCAATCCGGGATTGGATTGAGATCAAAGGGCTGGGCCAAGCCTTGATTTAATGCATCTCTCCTGTAATGAGTTCACTCGCTC
>JAYJMA010060768.1:0-10612 GCA_036873895.1 Parotocinclus cabessadecuia
CGAGGGTCTGAAGTCACCCTGTTATAGGAACGGTTGAAATATGAGAGGCTCGCTATGGCGCTTTCAAGCACACTTGCTCTTTTCATTGACCCAGCAAACTGTTATCCAAACACACAGCTGTTGTGGGTAGTTCCCAGCTTTGCCTTCCGTTGCCGTCTTTTACTCCTATTCACCGGTGCTCTGTAACAGGACGGTGCATGCGGTTTGTTCTTATTGTCCCATACGGTGTCTTCTCTATTTGTGCGATTTAGGGGAGTGTGTATTGCTTACTCACTTGACATTGATCAGGGGTGACAGGAAAATTGGAAGAGCATACCCTGATCCACCAGAGGATCCAGTACCATATCAATGCTTCAAGATCTTTCTCTCTCTCACACACACACACCAAAACACCTGGGCCTTGCTCAAGGGCATAATAGTGGCCTCAAGTGGTACTTGAACCCTGCAGGATTCTACCTAAAAGCACAGCGCTGGAATTAAAAATGAGTGAACATACCGGAGACAAAATACAGACACTACAAGCCTCAGTCTACATGGTAGGTAATTGAATTGCTCACTGATCCTCACTCGCATAGAAGATGATTTATGAGACTGAGTTGCTCCACAAACAGCAATCAGCAACTACGCTGCTCCCAGAAAATAGGGCATATTTCATTATGAGATATTTAATTGTGAAATAGTTGAGCAGTATTTAACAGTAACCAATTTCCGAAATATACTGCTCACAATATTCAGGGGAAACTTTTGTGAGCAGTATATATTTTTAATTGGTTGCTATTATTTCACCATATGGGAACTAACTACCATGCACAATATAAATATTAGGGCATATTTTGTCCGTCAAAAGATCAAATTTTATTGGCAGGTACAGCTCAGATGTTCTGTTTGAACAGAAATCTGATGTTGTGGCAAACAGTGAAACATGATGCAGTTTATGCACTGTAGTTTTTAGTTGAATGCTTCAGTTTTAGGTAAATAGTTAGACTCGCTTTCTTTACAGTTAAACTTCCTTAAATGTTATTTCCATTCATTTAATTAGTAAGAAACAACTGTGCAAGATGCAAGATTTTCATTTCTACATTGATGAAGGTAAGGTATCTGAGTGTTTTTTTTTCTCCGTGAAATTATAAATAAGATTAGCTAAATTAAAATAAACTATGATCCGGTCTACCTTTCTTCTGGCATTAATTGGAATTTGCGACATCAATTTCCTAAAATAATACAAAAATAAACAAAAGATATGATTTCCTTTACAAATAATTTTCCCACAATGGGAATTCATTGACCTACCAAGTAAACCAAAGATTTCTTCATCAGAAAAAAAAAAAAAAACTTACTAGCCATGACCATTTCATTCTGTTCTTTTAAGGGCTTTAATTCTGCCACGTTACATCATAACTTGCTTGCAAGAGTTACATTTTGACCTTTTTTTTCCACTCTTTTCCAAACAGGCTGCGCTCACACTGCTCAGAAAACTTTCCATAATTTGGAGAAGACAAATAAGACCAACAAACTAAGTTTAGCTTGGCCCACACTCTTATTAGCCTGCAGAAATAAGACGAGGCCAACCCCCACTCTTCCTCACTGGGCCCCCCGTCTGTTTGTGCGCTCTCTCACTGGTTATTAGGGACAGCAGAGGGCAAACAAAGTTCAAGCTGAACCTGAGAACCAGCCCAGGAATAAGAGCTGGTATTCATGAAGCATTTCACTGAAACAATCCTCCCCATTTAGTGCCTGTCCTGATGTAAACTAGGAGATCTGATCCTTCATCAGAACACCAACATCCGTTAGGGCAGTCGGTCCACTCTCACATGACCTGAGATTGAGCATGAGCTGACCTTCGACTGCAGTCTACATGCCCTCAAATAAATCTCATCACAGACAGAACGGGGCAGGGGGGTACCTTAGTCACGACAGCTACACCTATATAGCGCTATACCTGCAATGCATTAAACCGATGATGTCATCTGTACATTGCCGTATTTATAAGTATACAGGTGGGCAGTGTGCCTAAAATGAAAATCAAGTATAAAAAAGTAGTTTTATATTACAGTAAATATACATATCACAACAAAACCACGTTTATTTTATTGTATGAGGAAAACAAACGAGAGAAGTAGAACAGCTTTTATCCACAGGTTAGACTCGACAGTCTAATTTGTTGAAAAATCACACTGGGATGATATCTGTGATAACAGAGCGGCTTTTTCAAACAAAAACATTATCGTTCCATTGATGGGTTGCCAAGCAACGACAAGCTTTCCGCACACAAATATATAACTGAATTCTACTGTTTAATTTTTAATGAAATGTTCCTTTTATCTTTGCTTTTGTATTTTTTATCATTATTATCATTATTTGTTATCATTACAAATTTCAAGGTTAATTTGTTTAAGTTTTTTATTTTTATATTTTGTTGTGTGTCAAGGATAACGTCATGACTGTAATGATCTACGGCACTCGTCATCACTCATGCCTGTGATGTTATTATGATATATATATATATATATATATAAAATTGCACTTCTCACCAAGCTGCTTTTCTATTGTCCTGTAGCCCATCCCAGCCTTGTGCAGGTCTACAATTTTATCCCTGGTGTCCTTGGACAGCTCTTTGATCTTGGGCATAGTGAAGTGGTTGGAGTGTAATTTATAGAGTGTGTGGACAGGTTTCTTTAACACACGTAACAAGTTAAAACAAGTTTAATTAATACAGGTAATGAGTACAGAATAGGAGGAGCTTCTTAAGCAAAAGCTAACAGGTCTGTGAGAGCTGGAATTCTGATCAAATATTTATTTCATGCAATAAAATGCGAATTAATGAATTAAAAATCATACGATGTGATTTTGAAGTGTACCCGTCGAGAGCGTCACAGCTGGAGTGTACCTACGATAAAAATTACAGACCTCTCCATTGTTTGTAGGTTGGAAAACGTGCAAAGTTGGGAGTATATCATATACTTATTTTCCCCACTGTACCTGTAGATTCTGAGAGCGAGTCACACCCTCCAAACCTATGTATTACATTATCAAATTCAAAACTTTTTGAATCATCTTTAAATCATGATGGTTACAGACTCATAACTCGGCCAGCGCCTAAACGAGCTGTAGCACAACTCCTAGGTATGTGCGAATGCTACGCTAGAAGACACCTATGTCGTGCTGAATGATGAAATATGAGGCTGACCACAGCCAGTCAAAGGACCTTTCATATAATTTTAGACGTGCACACACACACACACACACACACACACACACACACACACACACAGACACTGAATCCCTTGTATTTAGTTGGTATTTAGTAGGCTACAAAAAAATAACCAGAAAAGATTTTAGAGACGTACTAAAAACAAAAAAAAAGGCAAAACACACAGTGTGTTCTCCTTGTGACAAAACGCATAGCTAATAAAATACACAGGACTCTTTTGTACAAACATGCTGTACTGTTTACTGACGAGTCCGATTTTATCCTTCTTTTTTGTTTCTTTTTTTTTAGCCACTCACAAGTACTCAGACTGTATTTGTAGTTTACAGAACAGAACAGAATTTCATTACTCAAAATTAAGATGTTAGTATTTAGTTTTGTAGTTGTGAGCCCAGTGTGTTAATATAGTGAAAATATGCGAAAAGCATTTGGTGTGATAAGTCATATTGGTGAGAAAGCTATTTAAACACGGCATGGTAAACCTTTCAAAACAATGTTTCCTTTTTTTATATACAGTAAAAACTCATGAATAATATGAGATGGACTTTGTAACCTATTATTGAATTAATCTGGACATTACGCAGTGTGTGATCTAGCTAGCACGTGTTGTAATACGTGGCTTCTCGTAAATCCTGTGGTTAGATTAGCTTATCCAAGCTTATCTTCTCTACCCTGTGAATTTAACTATATTACAATAAAAGCGATATACAAACAATATTCAAATCCTTTCAGAATTCAGGAATGCAATGACAGGCATTTGCTGCTGGTTAGTCACCTCTGGATAGTAGATCTCTGACGTCAAAAAGCGTCACCGGCCAAGCATCGAGTTAAAACAAAAAGTCCAGAAAAAGTTTTCAATTGGACTAGATTTTGGATTGACCGTGCGGTCGCGACCCACTCTCGGTCACTTGATGGATCATCCATCTCCACACATTTCTGTCTTTCATCGATGTGATCCATGAAGTATTTCGGCAGGACGGTGGAGTAGTTTGCCATTGCTTTCTCCACCCCTCCCCATTTAACCGGGCTTGGGACCGGCGTGCAGCTCTTTCCAGTTACGGGCTGAGGTGTTTGCATACACAAGTCAATGACAATTTTTAGAGACACCAATTAACCTAACACGCATGTCTTTGGACTGTGGGAGGACACCGGAGTAAACACGGGGAGGACCCAAGCCTCCTCCACCCTGGGTTTGAACCTGGGTTTGAGCCACTGTGCTGCCCCAGGGAACTGTTTACTTGTGGGGAAAAGGCAATACCGTGTAAGCGTCGGTGCTTACAGATTCCTTGGGTTTGTGCAGAAGCGCAACTTTTCAGTGTAGATCTTGAGATCTTCAAACACTAAGGCCAATGGTCCTGCCATGTATTATCAGACCAAGGCCGTCATAAAGATGCTATTTGGTTCAATTCCCAAACACAGAGTCCTGACAGAGCTCGATTTTTGCTTTTCAGACACCGGCGAAGTTCACGTGGTCCATCGACGAGATGGCAAACCTCCTCCCGGTGCACATCGACCCCGAGGATATTCACCGTCAGTCTTTGTATCTGAGCCAGACCAGGTAAGGCGTGCTGCGTGTATCCCCAGTGTCTATGACCAGGCTCCGGACCCGCTCCTGACTGTACTGTGTCTCGTTTGTTCAAGATCCGACTCTGACGTTGAGCAAAAGCGACAGCGTGCTATTGAGCAGGTGAGATCTTTGCATGGTGCGCGTTATCCCTTTAAAACGCTCGATCTAAAATGACTTTTTTTGGTCAGTTCTTCACTAAAGGTGCCATCGTTCCTTCGCCGTGGGGTCCGCTGACGAGTAAACCGTCGGCACAGCCGAAGCCTCAGATAAGTAAGTCAACTTTTAGTTCAGTGTGTTTAGAAAGAAGTTTATAAGATTGCCACCCTGAGTGCATTCCATCAGGTCTAAGCAGATCAGTGCAAAGCTTGGTTATAGAGGGGGTCCAGAGTCTGATTTTTCGGGAGACGTGGCGCAGGCCCCATCCAAATGAGCCTTATTGAATGGGTTGGAGCTTGCTAAGGGTTCAACCAAGTAAACAAGATGTTCTTAACTGAATAAATAAATAAAGACTGGTGCACTTTCCTGGCATTCGTTTCAGAAAAGAACAGAAATGGTATGATATATTAAATGATGATAAACAGTGTTTGTGCTGGAGCTTGGTGGATTTCTCATACTTAACACAGAACATGACTGCATCTAAAATGAATGTCTATTTTATGCAGTGCGCTATAGACCTGGATAGATGTTAGGTAGCCATATTGGCTGAACCACAGGGACGCATCGTTCTGAGAAACGGGATGTAGAAAATGGACATTGACCGAACATCAATATAGTCAAATAATAGTTTAGTGTGGTTGCACTGTCCAGTCATCTGATGGAACATGATTGTCTTGTTAGTAAGATAATGTCTTCGTGTACAGATCCACCGTTTACTTTTATTTGCATCCAGTTTGCATGAATATTGTCCACGTGCTGTGGTTTGAAACCATTTTTTGTTAGATTTTGTTCTCTTCATTCCAGGTCCTTTGTCACCACTCGTAACTGAGGAGCATCAGCCAGTAAAGAAAATCAATGGTTCGTCCTGATATAAAGAAAAAAGGTCATGTTTAGCTTTTAATCTTTAATTAACTCTCTCTTTTTTTTTATGAATTGTAGCAATCTGTCAGACGACCTTGTCGTTACCTGTGGACTTCAATATTGAAAAAGTATTAGGTACAAACTTGCATACACTTTCCAACAATTTCTAACCTCGACAGCATCGTAACTCTCTGTGTGTGTGTCTGTGTGTGTGTGTGTCTGTGTGTGTGTGTGTGTGTGTCTGTGTGTCTGTGTGTCTGTGTGTGTCTGTGTGTCTGTGTGTGTCTGTGTGTGTCTGTGTCTGTGTCTGTGTGTGTCTGTGTCTGTGTCTGTGTGTGTCTCTGTCTGTGTGTGTCTCTGTCTGTGTGTGTCTCTGTCTGTGTGTGTCTCTGTCTGTGTGTGTCTCTCTGTCTGTGTGTGTCTCTCTGTCTCTGTGTGTGTGTCTCTGTGTCTGTGTGTGTGTCTCTGTGTCTGTGTGTCTGTGTGTGTGCGCGTCTGTGTCTGCGCGTCTGTGTCTGTGTGTCTGCGCGTCTGTGTCTGTGTGTGTGCGCGTCTGTGTCTGTGTGTGTGTGCGTCTGTGTCTGTGCGCGTCTGTGTCTGTGTGTGTGCGCGTCTGTGTCTGTGTGTGTGCGCGTCTGTGTGTGTGCGCGCGTCTGTGTGTGCGCGCGTCTGTGTGTGTGCGCGCGTCTGTGTGTGTGCGCGCGTCTGTGTGTGTGCGCGCGTCTGTGTGTGTGTGCGCGTGCTTTTCTGGTATGTTTGGGAGCAGAAGCTGGAGGAGCGTTTTCGAATAAGTCGTCGGGAGCTGATCCCCTTGGAGTTCCCTGTTCTGGTGGCCTTGGAAATGGCTCTCTACCTCCCAGACAGTAAGGTCATGCCACACTACCGTAGACTAGTGCAGCAGGTATAGAGTCCTAATGAAATTCCAGCTTCTGCATTCTCATGAGATGTGGACCTGTGAGCTTGAGTTCTTCAGTCTTCCTTACACCACTTTATCAGTAACAAGGCTTTATTTAGTAGGTTGGTTATTCTGAAATAGATACTGTGGTAAAGACATCATATAGTGTATTTATTTACTCATTACTCTCATTATTTTTGGTACTACTATTTATCATCTGTACAATGTCCTAGTCCAGGCAGTGCTGTTCATGTGAAGACTGTTTCCTATTGTTGTGGTACACGTGATGTTCTGAAGCATATCTAGGAAAAAAAACCCTCTATGTTAGAGATTACATTTTCTAGGCACATTATTTGTGCCTCATCAATTTTCTGTGCGTGTTCGAACGATCCTGGCATCACCTTTTTTTTTTTTTAAAATTTCAGCTCACTGTGATTGTTGTGATAAGCCAAAACTGTATGCTGTTTTGATGTTTTTAAAATATTCATTTTTAAGGAATATTTTCTAGCTTGAGATGTGAGGTGCCAAAATAATCAAACAAGCTAACAATCTATGGTTGACCTGAGATGGTTAAAACTATTATCTCTGTCATTGCATTGCACAAAGGAGTCTTAATAGTTGATTAAAGCTTTGTGTGTTGTGTTTGTAATAGTCATCGTTTAATTACGTGAATGCTACAATGTCTTGTGTTTGTACAATCATTATTAATTAGAGGTTGGGTTGTTAGTCCAAATAGTAGCTGATAAAAATGGTTCGTATTGGAGGTACAGTGTCTCATCAGCGAGCCATCTGTCTGCTGCTCACAATCCATGAAAGCCTTCCTTATACATGCACTCTATACTGTGCAGGTACACTCATCAGCCACTTTTAGGTATACCTCGAACACACTTCAGAAATGCCCGAATTCTTTGCGGCCTTGATTCAAGAAGATGCTGGAAACATTCCTCAAAGATTTTTACTCATATTGACATGATGGCATCAGGCAGGTGCTGCAGATTTGTCGGCTGCACATCCAGGAAAAGAATCTCCTGTTCCACCACATTCCAGAGGTGCTCTATTAGACTGAAACGTTACTGTGGAGGCCGTCTGAGTACAATGATCTCAACGTCATGTTCAATAAACCAGTTAGAGCTTTGTGACATGGCACAGTTTCTGACCCTACCAGCAGAAATTGAGATTCGGCAGATCTGGCAACACTTTTCTGCTGTTGTGCCTCACATGCTTCTTCATAGCCGACAGGAGCAGCTCCTGTGCTTGCGTGTCGTGCGTTGAGATTCTCTTTTGCCTTGGCTGTAATTAATGGTTATTTCAGTTGCCTTTATAAGCTCGAAACTCCTCTGACCTCCAGCATCAACAAGGCATTTTCACACAAGAGAAATGCTTCTTGAGGACCTGCTTTTAGACCATTCTATTTAAATGCCACAGTGTGGAAAATCCCACTTAATAAGCAGTTTCTGGAAAAACTCCAAACAGCCCGTCAAGCACCAACCTCCCTCAAATGTCAAACTTTTTAGCAGGGCATCTTGACCATATCTACATGCCTGCGTGCCAATATCAAATGATTGGCTATTGGCGTTAAACGGGTGTACCTGAAAAGGCTGGTGAGTGTGTCACCTTATTTTGATTTGATTTATCTCTTTCATTTTGGGGGCACTTAGGCTGTAACAGTAGGTTAGCTTCCAGCCAAACTCTGATATCATTCACTTGTAAAAACATGGCAATTTAATATTTTGAGGTACAGATACTGATAATTTATGTTACGCTATTTCTATCTCAGGGAGGTTACTGATTATTATAATGTAGTAGTACTAGTTTTTTTTGTTGTAGGACGTTGACTCTTTTTAACCTCCATTGTTAGGTCATTTAGGGATGGCTATTTATTTTTATGACACCTCTTGCTAAACACTGTGAGTTCTGCAAGTGCCTTTTCTTATTAAATGTTGCTGTAGTGTGATGCATCCCAACTGTCTTTTCTAACCAGCTTTGTAAGATGCTCTAGACAGTCCCACAGCGTTCTGTTACTGAACTGTGGCTCCACATAACTGACTGCATCATCTTGTTAAAGCTTGTAACTGTAGTTTTTGTGCCAGAGCTATTTTATGAATGTTGTGACATGAATTAGATTAGGATGATGACATGGTGTTTGTGCTTGTGTACATGTGGAGTTCTGTAATGTTTCTTCAGATCAATTATGATTAATTTATAAATATATATTTTAAACCTGTGAGTGGAAATTGTTTAATGAACAGAACCATCAGACTTCAGGCATCTCTTTGGAGTGTGTGCTTTATATGCAAGCTTATTTATTTCAGCCAAAGTCATTATGTATAAAGAAAATGACTAGGCTACCTAAGCGGGCAGAGTCCCAAAGCCATAGTGAAACGCATTTGAAACAAAAGCAAGTGTAAAGACCTAATCAAGGCTCATGTCTTCTTCATCATCTTTCTTGTCTTTAGGATCTTCATGTTGATCTGCTTTAGCTTCTCCCTCCATAGCTTTGGCAAACGCTTCTACATCTGCAAATCAGAAATCATGACTAGCTTTATACAGCAGTGTACAAACAGAAATTTGGGGGAACGCTCATTGAGCACTTTGTTGGGAACACATTATGATAATGCCTGATCACGATGCAAAAAATGTTGGCATAGAAATTGATGATGTCACACGCATTCTCTTTTGTGATCTAATGCATCTTTGCAGGGGACTAAAGATGAATTGTTACATTTTTATACCAGAAAATACACACGTTGAATTATCCTTAGAACTGAAAGGAATGTTTATTTAATATACGGTGATGTTATACATAAAATAATGTAGCCTTTTATTTCAATTTATTGCAAATTGAATTTTATAAATGTATTAATTAATTGCATGTTTTTGTTTGGTTTAAAAACGTATTATGCATTTCTGTTGGAAAAATCTGCGCCTAGTAAATGGAAATGCTTCATGCCTTTCCTGCAGATTTTCATGCTGTGGATCTTCATTTGTACCAGAGCCCAGTGATGTACGCATCACGTGTCGCATCAGTGTACACAGCAAGTAATAATTACATATTGAATTTAATTTTAGCACAATAACTGCAACAGGATAGTGAAAGAGTAAAAAAAAATACCACAACTTACTCCAGATGATTAGGCTGAATATTTTCTTGAGAACATTTATGGATATATTTATGTAGATGATTTTATTCTTAAGAGTTTCTATTATTCTTATAAATAATTCTCAGGGATAATCTGTCCCCTGTTAAAATAGGTTCAGATCAGGGTACTGGGACGACCACGTGAACAACAATGAATGCACGGCCATGTTCATTACACCAGTTTAAAACATTTGTTTTGACATTCTCTGTTGACCTCTAAAAGAGTTTCCGTCTGCAAAACTACCATTCACTCGGCCTCTGTCTGTCTGTCTCTCTCTCTCTGTCTGTCTCTCTCTCTGTCTCCGTCTCTCTCTCTCTGTCTCCGTCTCTATTGTCCTTCTGATTAAACTCTATTGACTGTTGTGCATGAAAATCATAGAGACCAACAGTTTTAAAAATACTCAACCCAGCCCTTCTGACACCACCAATCATGCCATGGCCAAAATCACTGAGATCACAATTGTTACATGAAGCTGTTGGCCTGTATAGTCATGGCCAAAAGTTTTGAGAATGACACAAATATTAATTTTTACAAAGTCTGCTTCACACTTCTACACTTCTACAAAGTTACTGCTTCAGTTTTTATAATGGCAATTTGCATATACTCCAGAATGTTATAAAGAGTGATCAGCTTAACAGCAATGAATTGCAAAGTCAATATTTGCCTAGAAAATTAACTCTATCCCCCAAAACACATTTCAAATTCATCGCAGCCCTGCCTTAAAAGGACCAGCTAACATCGTTTCAGTGATTGCTCCATTAACACAGGTGTGGGTGTTGATGAGG
>JAYJMA010060779.1:0-10612 GCA_036873895.1 Parotocinclus cabessadecuia
TAGGGTGTATGATCACCCAAGACTGCTAAAACACACTGACAGTGATGGAGCATGAACAGGATCAGATTATCCAGCAGATCTTGTAGGATCCTCTTGATATTCATTTTGAAATATTACCTCATTTTAATGCTGCCTTCAAACTGGCTGTATTTTCTGGCCGTATTCTAATAGAGACATAATACAAGAATAATTAGATTATATTATTGCTAAAACATTGGTATATCTTATTGAATGGTGGCCTAAGACTTTTGAAGTACTTTACGGGAATGAGCTTATTCTAAAATAGATACTCAAACTGCTGCTTGTGGGTGTGGAATATTTGTAGATTCATTAGTCACCGTCTATAAATTCTTCTGCTGTAACTGGTAGCCCTGTCTCCCTTGTTTGCAGCCCTTGCTCATGTAACCCTGCCGGAAGCACACAGGAGTGTGACGTCAACACAGGACGCTGCCAGTGTAAGGAGAACGTCGATGGCTTCAACTGTGACAGGTCAAAGCTCATCTTCTTTCACATATTCTCTGTGTTGGATGTCTGTCCCTCATGCTCGCACATTCACAGACGACCATGTGGGGCTAAAATGCATGGTGCTGAAAGATGTTGAAGCTCTAATCTCTACTGCATCACTCTTCAGTTAACTGTAGACCAGAATTTGTATCACAGAATGAGCTTCAACCCAATGCTAAATCTGGTCAAAGTTCAGGTCAGATGATCTTGTTCGAAAGAGTCCTTTGATGTCATGAACAGTCCATCCAGTTCATAAAAGTCGCTATCAAAAGTAATCACTCAAACATTGTAGTGATTAAACAGCAGCATGTATTATTTAGCTTTTACTTTATCCTTACAGTGGGTACGGAAAGTATACAACCCCCTTTAAATTGATCACTCTTTGTTTCATTGCAGCCATTTGCTAAAATCACAAAGTACATTTTATTTCTCATTAACATACACTCAGCATCCCATCCTGACAGAAAATACAGACAAGTTGAGTTTTTTGCAGATGTATTAAAAAAAGAAAAGCTGAATTATCACATGGTCACAAGTATTCAGATAATTTGCTCAGTATTTAGTAGAAGCACTTTTTGATCTAGTACAGTTATGAGACTTCTTTGGAATGATGCAACAAGTTTTTCATACCTTGATTTGGGGATTCTCTGCCGTTATTCCTTGCAGATCCTCTCCAGTTCCGTCAGGTTGGATGGTGAACGTTGGTAGACAGCCATTTTCAGGTCTTTCCTAAGATGCTCAACTGGGTTTAGGTCAGAGCTCTGGGCCAGTAAAGAATGGTCACAGAGTTGTTATGAAGCCACTCCTGTTATTTTAGCGGTGTGCTTAGGGTCATTGTCTTTTGGAAGATGAACTTTCGGCACAGCCTGGTGTTTTCTTTCAGGATATGTCTGTACTTGTACTCGTATTCATCTTTCTTTCAATTGCAACCAGTTGTCCTGTCCTTGCAGCTGAAAAACGCCCCCATAGCATAATGCTGCCACCACCATGTTTCGCTGTTGGGATTGTATAGGGCAGGTGATGAGCAGTGCCTGGTTTTCTTATTTCCAATAGTCTGGGAGTGTTTAATGTGTTTTTTGGCAAACTATGCAGGCTTTCATATGTCTTTCACTAAGGAGAGGCTTTCAGTGGGCCACTCTGCCATAAAACCCCGACTGGTGGCGCAGCTGCAGTGATAGTTGACTTTGTAGAACCTTCTACCAACTCCTTACTGCATCTCTGGAGCTCACACAGTGATTAGGGGATACTTCAAAATTAAATATCCTATAACGAAGTATACCCTTATTTTTGTCATCAGTGTATATAAACTGGCTCACGTTAACTTGCTGAGTTTGTGTCATTTGGTCCATGCGGTTTGTAATGCTACGTGGAGTGAGCAGTGGATAATTTTCATTTAAAGGAACAGGCGTTCAAATCCAATTGTTTTAAACGGTGCTGCAGGGTGAAAAGGGCACTGTGGTGTCTGGACCTTGTGGTCTTTTGACCATAGCATGTCAGAGATAATTTATTAAGACTCCATGGAAAAGATGTATAATATATCATATTTAAGCCATGTTTAGCTTTCTGTATATTATATAGCGTATTCATGCACTGCAGACTTACTGATCATTTAGAAACTGCCATTCTGGCAAACCTTAACTGCTCAGGGCTTTTAGAAGTTCAAATCGAGTGATTCTCTGAAACTCTTCTTGGGAAGCATAAATTAGGCTTAAGTATGGCTCACGTGCTCTGTTGTTTAATAGAGGCTTCTGAGGTTCACCTGTTTTTGTGGAAAGTCCCTCGGCGTGTTGTGTGTGTATGTGAAGAGAGAGTGTATGTTTGTGTGTGTCTGAGTCACACAGGGAGAGAGCTATGTGGGGAAGTATGCGTATGAGACAGAATTAGGGGCATACTTTTCTCACTGGCAGGAGAAAATAGCTCAGAGATGGACACAGGCTCTGCTTAGCAATGCCATGTAGGGCCTACAGACAGACAGTCACCATACATAAGTTAGCCAAACACGGTGTGTCCCAGCTACAAACTAACTCACTAACCCCTAACTTTACTAGCTCACAAGCTACACCACTTTGATCGGGTCATTAAAAGTATGGAAATCCATAAATCTCCTTTATCACCAGCACCATCGCAGCCTGTACAGTCAGTGTACCCAGTAACTTTGAGAGCAGTGATATAGCCAATTACCCAGTGAGAATAAAGTTCTGATGCTTACCCCGCCTCAGTGGAATTGTGCACGTCTTTTTGTCTCCGCTGTCCACAGGCCACTTACCCACATGTGCTAGCGAGCATCCAATTTTACCAAGTTAGAACATAACGCATCTTATCCTGTGCTATCTTCCGTCACCCCCATCATTTTCATTCTTTCCTTACAGTAGACACACAGAGACTTAATAACCATAATCTAGAGATTTCTACGGAATGCAGGAGAGCAGACACTTTTCAAACACTTGTTCACCAGCATTACCTGTTAATAAACAGCATGATTTCTAAAGTGGTTAAAACCTGTTCTTGTTGACGCGACACTGGCTTAGCCGGTGATCGTCCAGGCAGATTGAACAACAAAAACCTGCTGGTTTAAATTTACCTACAAGCTTGAATACAAACGTCCCATACTGTTGATCAGCATACTCGTGAGGAGACTGGTCACCAGAATGGTTTGTTGTCCTCCATACCATATCATGGCCAGCTCCATCTCCCAACTGTCTGAATCTGCACCGTCTCTTTCACGATATAGTTGGTGTCTTAAATGTTGCAGGTGAGGTTTTATTTGCTGCATCATCAGACTCACAGACATCTAACTCTGCTTTAATTGTTTAAATGTAATTCCGAGGGGACTATAACCTGAACGCTTTACTGGTTTACCATCGTTATAATAAGAACTGAGACATTCTGACTTGAATGCTTGGGTCATTGGGCATGTCCAAAAAGGCCATTGTGTTGGTCCTGTATTGTGAGCTAAACCGCACCATGGTATACATAAATCCTTGCCGACTTTAGACAGCTGTAGTTGTTAAACCTGGCTTAGGTGTCACATACTGAAATGGCTGTGCTTGAGAGTAGGGAAGGCAATTGCAGTGCTACAATGGCCTCTTTCCTGCCCTGCGAAGGATTGATGGTCCTGTCCAGGAAATAAATACACCTGTACTCTTAGGACCCGGACCCTTGTGAGGTAATACACTGAGCCTGGAATATCAGTAGCACTGATGATAGAACTTTTTCTGTCCTCATAGGTGTAAGCTGGGCTACTTCAACCTGGACCCCCAAAATCCACACGGATGCACGCCATGCTTCTGCTTCCATCATTCCACTGTGTGTGAGAGTGCAGAGGGTTACAGCATTCACACCATTGTCTCCAACTTTAATCGAGGTCAGTCCAATTACTTTTGTTTCCGCTGGGCATGTGGGTCCTGTAGAGCTGATGAGTTGTTCTTATTCTCTTATCTTATTGCTCTTGCTCCTAGATGATGATGAATGGACGGGTCAGCAGAGAGATGGCTCTAGTGTGAAAGTAAATTGGACTCCGACTCAGGAAATCTCCCTTCTGTCTGAAGATTTCTTCCCCATGTACTTTGTGGCTCCAGGTACCACGACTGTTTCCTTCTGGGCATGCTTGCATTTCCTGATTAAGAGACTCTATTCTGATTGCTTTGTTGTTTCATCGTTCAGGGGAGCTACAGTGTTTGGGAGGGAACAGTAAATTGCACTGTGTTACAGAGACTAATTAGACCAGTGCAGTCTTGTGAAACCTGAGTGTGATTTTCTAATGAGAACTTTGTTCCTGTAGAGAAATTTCTTGGTAACCAACTGCTGAGCTATGGTCAAAACCTGTCACTGAACTTCCGGGTGGAGCGACGGGATGCACGGCTTTCAGCCGAGGATGTGGTGTTGGAAGGGGCAGGGCAGCACATATCTGTACCCCTTATCGCTCAGGGAAATGCTTATCCTGACGAGCGGATGCAGACCTACGTGTTCAGGTGGGTTCATTTTCTGGAAATAAGGAGACGCATTAATACAAAAAAAGGGGACAAAATGGCTAACAAACCTGAAATGCCTACTTTTCTATAATATTTTGCAAAGCTGCTTTGATTACATCCCATAACCCCCCTCGTGTACCTTAAAAACCATGAACGATCATTTGTGTTGCTCCGAGAAATGCATGTTAGATGAGCAAACGTATCTTACAATAGTCCACAGCGCCATCACGTGGTTAATAAATGCATTAAATCGGAATCTTTTAAACAGATTAAATTTTAGCCGATTTTCTGTACTAAGCATTTTAGGGAGTTTTTTGCTGAATTGTAATTCCTTGTTATTGTTGCTATTTATAGTGTATGCATTGTAAATATAAATGTTTTTGACAGGCTCCATCACACCACGGACTATCCCTGGAGACCGGAACTGTCTCATGGAGAGTTCCAGAAGCTTCTGCACAATCTAACTGCCATCAAGATCCGTGGCACCTACAGCGAGAAAAGTATGCTACTCCGTATTTGTTGTTCTTCTAAAAATCCACACAGCTCTCCGTTTCATCCTATACAGAAGTTCTTAAACTGCTAATACAGATTGCTTGTATGGAATGAAACAATCTGTGTTGCTGTCTAGGTGTCGGGTACTTGGATAACGTGTCCCTGGTGACTGCACGCCGTGGTCCTGGAACTCCAGCGCGTTGGGTGGAGAAGTGCTCGTGTCCTCAAGGCTATGTGGGCCAGCACTGTGGCCAGTGTGCACTGGGATACAGGAGAAGCCGGCCTGAACTGGGTCACTTCAGCTCATGTGAACCCTGCAACTGCCATGGCCACAGTGATACTTGTGACTCTGTAACAGGTCCGTCACCTGCACCTTTGTGAATACCCGTGTTCCTATAACAAGTGACGTAGATAAAAGATGATACTGGCACCATAATGAGTGTTTTTAAGGATATATATATATATGATATATATGATGCTTATTGTTATGCTTGCATTGACAGGAATGTGTAACTGCCAGCACAATACAGCTGGTATGAGCTGCGAGAAATGTAAGGATGGTTTCTATGGAGATGCCACAGTGGGCTCATCATCTGACTGCAAGTCATGCCCATGCCCTCCCGGAGCCACCTGCGCAGTTGTGCCCAAAACCAAAGAGGTAGTGTGTACAAAATGTCCTCCCGGGACTACAGGTATAGCATGTTCTCTGTTCCTAAAGTTAATAAATCATAAAAATCTGTGCTAAGTATTACAAGTAGCACATGTACCCCATTTCCACTGAAAGGTGAAAGCTTTCCTTTAGTTACAGGTAATATAAGCTGAAAAATGTCTTCTCTAGGTTTCTTTTATTTATTATTTTAGGTTTATTTTTGCATTGCACAGCACAAAGATGTTGCCATGGCCAACAAATACATGTGCGGTAACTTTTAAGTGCATTGGAATGCAAAAATGGTAACCATGGGCATCAGGGACATCATGGACAATTTCACATGCAGTCTGTTTATTAAACCGATTTTGATTTAATTTACCCAAACTAAGGACTTATGCTTATGATTTCTTCAGATCTATTATGGCAGATTTTTGGAGCGCTTGTGCAGTATTACTAGTGATTTACTTCAACCTTTCACTGTGCCCAGGCAAACGATGCGAGCTGTGTGATGACGGTTTCTTTGGTGACCCACTGGGTACTAAAGGTACGGTGCGACCCTGCCGAGCATGCAAGTGCAATGACAACATTGATCCCAACGCAGTGGGTAACTGCGACCGTGAAAACGGGGAGTGCCTCAAGTGCATCTACAACACCAACGGCTTCTTCTGTGATCGCTGCAAAGAACGTTACTATGGCAACGCGCTGGCTGCCAAGCCAGCTGACAAGTGCAAGCGTAAGTAGAGTGGAAATTACTTTTGTTAATTTTTGATTGGTATTGTTTAAAACGTCCAATGAACAATACTCCCAAACCCCTCTGGGTTTACTTGACTTGTACAAAAACCAGATTTCCACCCAATAGAAACCACCTCTCATGGAATAGGTGGACATGGCAACCATGTTGGGCTACTCTTGTGTGCATGACTGAGAAAAACAATGGAAACTGGAGGAACGCCATACATGCGCTGACTTACTGAGCTGCAATCCAATTCTCTTTATCGTATTTCATATCCTACATGTTTACATGACCACTCGAGTGACTGGATTATTAAGCATATTTATAAAGATACTTAGTGTTCCGTGTGGTTTGTTTTGTGGTGCATTGTGAAGACTGAAGGCACTTTAACATTTGCATTGTGCGCCTCAGACTAAAAAAGGTTTTAAAAGGTTTGGCATGCGCAGGCGTCAATCTTCAAAAACCATAAACAGAAATACAATTTATTTGCATGGGACCCTGTTTAGCCAGAAGAGACTGTAGCATGTTATCTGATCATTTTTTAAATCTTATTTTTCCAGTGTTTTCAGACAGTTCTGGTATTTCATATGCATTTTCTTCTTTTTTATCAGTAGCTTAATATTGTAGCAGAGTCAAACAATGATAGCAGCTGACTTAAATTGCAGTTGGTGTCTGAGATTTAAGAGAACTGTAGACTGAACAAGTGGCCAGAGCTTTCAGCTATAAATAGCATGCAAAAGCGATCAAAATTCACTTACAGTTCAAACACACATTTGCTTCTGCTTTTGTCTTCAGATTAACAGAGTTCAGTTCTTTAAAAACAATCTCAGGGCAGGTGAGAGGAACGCATTTAATCTGGGTAAATATTTACAGAGCAGGTGTTTAAGCTTATGGTCTCCTGTGCATTTTTTAGCTTGTGCATGCTCGCCGTATGGCACGGTGGACAGTCAGGAAACCTGTGCACAGCAGACTGGGCAGTGCCAGTGTCTGCCCCACGTCACCAACCGAGACTGCAGCGCCTGTGAGCCCGGCTACTACAATCTACAGAGCCGCAATGGTTGCCAGAGGTACCTTAAACATTGTTCCTGTACATCAGATTCATGATGAGACTGCATCAGTGATTCAGATTTTATAATAAATCTCCTTTAAATGACTGCTGTTTAGATGCAACTGCAGCTCTATCGGCTCCACAAACGGCCAGTGTGACATTGTGAGTGGCCAGTGTGAGTGCCAGCCGGGCGTCACAGGTCAGCAGTGCGATCGCTGTGAGGTCAACTTCTTTGGATTCAGCTCCTCTGGGTGCAAACGTAAGAACTATTTTGTCAGTTTTTTTTTTTACTGTGAGGTAACTAATACTGCGGTAGCCTAGCGGCTAAGGTTCTGGACTCTGGACTTGATGGTCCAGGGTTCAAATCCCACCTTTGCCAAGCTGCCACAGGTGGATCCTTAAGTAAGGCCCTTAACCTACCATTGCTTGAAGTGTAAGACCGTATCAGTCTCTCTGGATAAGGCTGTCTGCTAAATGGCGTAAATATAAATATACTTAATATTACATGACAGATCAGCTGTTTTTTATACATAAGCTAACCCACTTTATGTAATGTGCATATGTTATTATATCTGTGGCCTTAGTTGCTATTTACAATATGGGAGCAGCTCAAGCAGGGAAAACTAAGTTCAGACAGAGAAACTCACCTTCTCTTTCACCTCCGTCTTCCTAGCCTGCGACTGTGATCTAGAAGGTTCCCGCTTGACCCAGTGCAGAGAGGACGGCCGCTGTGAGTGTCGCTCTGGCTTTGTGGGCACCCGCTGTGATATGTGCGAGGAGAATTACTTCTACAATCGCTCCGTTCCTGTTTGTCAACAGTGCCCCAACTGTTACAGTCTAGTTAGGGACAAGGTAAGACCAGTCTAAGTATGTGATAGCTCTGTGATACGGTTCTTGGTTGCGGTGAAGTAGTAGTTTGTGAGGAGTTTGTAACAAATGTAGAACAACGAATTTGGATTGATGTCAAAATATTCCATATTCAGAAATACCCTTTATTATTAGGCAGTTAGTCATTACTACAAACATGTTTACTAGTCTGACCTTTCATCCCTTTGCCTTTGCTTCTTGAAGTTTTCCTGATGTATGAATCTTTAGGGCAAATGTGTTTTACATCTTACATTAGAGTTGTGTGATATTGACGAAAAATGATATTTAGATTTTTCCTGGGATTTTGGCCATAACGATAATTAGGTGCACTATCAAGATAATCTAATCAAGAAAGGTATGTGAAACACCTTTTTGAAAAAACCTCACCCAAGGAAATACTGAGCATAAACGTTACTTAATGTGTTATGTACTGCTGATTCTCACTCACTCTGTAATTAAAGACCGATATTTTGTCTGATAGATTGTCCAGTATGGCATATATAGCCAATAACCATGTAAAAATTGTACACCGGACTCGCTTGCATCTTGATGCTTACTAATGGCATCAGTGAGCTGTCTTTAAAAGCACCTGATTTGCGACTTAGTTTGCAGATTGACGTCTTTTGAGCAATATACATCTTTTCATAGCCAAACCACCTGTATATTACCACCTGTATGAATAGTGCATGCTGCACATTCAGCTCAGTGCACATGTGCAGTAGTCTATCATTCTTTAATTCATTTGACCCAGTGAGTGAAGGCCTAACTGGTAGAACAGTATGTATAAGTGGTCAAGTGGACATGCCTTTCCCCCATATCTGAACACTGCAGTCTGAATTTAGATCACTACATGGTAATTACACATATTGCTTACAATTGAGCATGTTCAAAACACTGCTAGTACTTTGGTGCTTTTTATAGTACACACGTTTTATCAGTGTCAAATTAGGTCTATTGCTTTAATTTGTCTGCTTAATCCAGATGGAAGTAGATGGCAGATATATGATGCCAACAGTTTGTTGATTTTGTAAACGAAAAGAACTAACATTCTCTCTCTCACATTTAATCTCAAATTCCAAAGACATGCATTTGGTTAATTGGTCACTCTAATTGGCCAGGTCTGAATGTGCCTAAACTTGTTCCTGTTGTGAATAGCTATTGATGCCAAAAGTGACATCAGATAAAATCATTAAGCAAACAAACCAGTATGCAACACCTCTGAGCCTGAAGCAGTCTGGAATCAAGTGCTGTGGTCTGAAAGAACGAAACAAAACACTAATCACTAAATCACCAAAAGCATATTTTGGAGGAAAATGGAAGTTTGACACCTATGAACTGTTGAGCGTGGTTTTTATGCTTTGTGTGGCTCTTGTGTGGATTTAATAAAATATAAGCAACTCCAAAAGCCAATTTGGTCCAGTCAGTGAAGGAACTAAAGAAATTGGATATCACAAGACGACAATTCAAATCTGTTAGCAACAAGAAACATTTAGAGGGTATGATTTCTGCCAGATGGGACGTTACTAAATACACTGCTCACAAAAATTAGGTGATATTTCATTATTCCATTTTGTAGTATATCTTAATTTTGGTGAGCAGTAAATTGTCTGGAACCTTGAATAGACTTTGGTTTTATGATGATAAATTGTTACATTTTACCGAATTTAAATAAACATTAATGTTAATTTAATGTTAATTAATGTTTTGCAATTTGAAGAACAACGTAATGTAAAATGTGTTCGCTTTTAATTTAAGTCAACCAAACTGTTGCGCAAGTTGTAACCAATGAGACTTACAGATTCTCACATATATTTATTTTTTAAGAAGTTGTCTCATTTCTATAAACTATTGGTGTATGTAACTGTGCAGTTTGCATTATTGCCAGAATAAAAAAGAACTGCTTTATACCGTTATTCTAACAATTATCCAAAATTGTGTCATGCAAAAGCTTCTACACTTTCCATGTTCCTACTTTTTCGTTTATACAAGACATAGTAGAGTAAATTATGACGACCAGTTCCAAACTTTGAGAGCTGGACCAAAAGTGTTTTTTGTTGTTAACACTCGCTGCTGGGAAAGTGTCTGACACAACAGCATGTTATCTGTTTATACAGGTGAACCAGCAGAGACAGAAGCTCCATGATCTGCAGAATCTGATTGATAATCTGGGCAGCCAGGATACAGTGAGTGACTAAGCCTTTGAAGATCGCCTCAAAGAGGCTGAAAAAAACATTATGGACCTGCTGAAGGAAGCTCAGGCCAGCAAAGGTACAGGCAGTTTTTGTACACCTATCTTATTTTGTGTGTGTGTGTGTGTGTGTGTGTGTGTGTGTGTGTGTGTGTGTGTG
>JAYJMA010060790.1:0-2500 GCA_036873895.1 Parotocinclus cabessadecuia
TTGAGTCTTGGTTCCTCCCAAGGTTTCTTCCTTCTATATTCAGGGAGTTTTTCCTTGCCACTGTCGCCCTGGGCTTGCTCATTTTGGGACTGGCCTTTTAACGCAATCGAATATTGTAAAGCTGCTTTGAGACGATGCTCCGTTGTAAAAAGCGATATGGAAATAAATTCGGCTTTAACTCAAGGGCCCGAGATCGATAACTTGGCAGACGTGAGATGTGGTCCCACAATGCATAATTAGAAAAACAAATCTCCCGGCCAGTGAAAATCATTTAAGCGAAGGTATGGGGATAACGAGCATCAGTAAATATTTATCAGACTTTATTAGGATACCAGAAAAATCAGGAAATGTGTTTGCACTGTTAGAAACGCTGAAATGAACAAAGTGCAGCTTCCATGGGCTAAGCGTTTCCTCCCGTTACGCTCGAGGAACAGCAGCATCTGGGAGTTGATCTTTCTGCAGTCTGAAGAAGCTTACACTAACCACACTTACATTAACCCACAGATATCCAAAATCATCAACACAAAGCCTATTTTGTACTAAAGTGATGAAAATCTCATGTCATTCAGTGACAATCAAAACTGCTAAGCCTGTGTTCTGAATGATTCCGTTTGTTTTCCTTTCGGTTGGCTGTCATTACTAACCATTTTAGAGCCCATGGAAACTTATTTGCACTAAGAAGACAGTACTGTGGATGTCAAAATCAAATAAAACATGATAAACAGAGTGGAGATCCGCACCGATCGAGAGCTATTGTGAATCTGATTCACCGAATCGCTGTGTGACGAATCATGAATCGGGTTTCGGGTGAAACGAGTCGCTTGGCAAGTTTATGCAAGCGCGCCGAGAACTGAGCAAACGAAGCGAGCCGAGACACATCTTTCTTTTCAAAATGTGTTGAGAACCAAATTTGACGACTTCTGAGGTGGTCGAGAACCGAGGTACCTCTGTAATTAGTTTGATAACTGTGTTTCTGTTTTATTCTGGCGGTGTAAGAGGTGAGCTCACCCAGGAAGCTGAACTTCTTGTAGCTCCTAAGTGGAGCAGCAGGAGCAGAGCTGGGCTTCTTCTTCTCCTCAGGCTCAGGTGCTTTTATATTCAGACAAAAACAGAGATGCCGAAGGTAAGACATCAAATAAAATGCGGTGAATAATCTTTAACACCGCTGCTCATTCTGTTCTAACAGCTGTAGCTTATCTGAATGTGAACACACGGATGGTTCGGGTTTGATCTCCCGGTTGCGTTGCCCGTTGTTTGGTGGATCTGCTCTGAGCCGGCGCCGAGCTAGGCTTCCTCTTCGAGCCAAAAAGATCAGCGTCCATACCGTCCATGTCCTGTAGAGTGAATTACATAATGAGGCACTAATTGTACAGCCCTTGTGTTGTGTTGTGTTGTGTTTACTCGAGCAACCGGACGGTCACGTCCGCCATTTTAAACCCAGCGCATTCAGAACACAAAGCTGAAGGGAACTCATTCAGACTTGATCAGATTTGCTAAATTGTAAGGCTGCATTCATACGGAGGTCTTTGTGTTACAAAGGGTTAACTGATGTACGCTGTTGGTACACCAATAAATTCATCCTAAAGGCTTGGCCCTCCAAAGGTTTGTTTTTGTTTGTGGCTGTTTTGCACGAAGCGTTAGTGTGACCATCCATGATGATGGTATCCATCGATCCCGGCTGATCGGCTACAAAACGGCGGATTCCAGTCACCAGCCGATCAATCGGTGCATCTTTAAGTGCTATAAGATTGTAAGATTATTAAGATCTCTCTATATGTAAAATCAGTGGCATTTAATAAATAATAATAATGTGGGTTTAAGATGCATGTCAAATCTGGTAAATACCAGGTGGTCCCCGGTGTACGATGGGGACACATTCAGACAAATTCATCTGAAATCGAAGTTTAATATATACTGTATATATCAAAGTGAAGCACAGTGTACCGTAAACATGTTTAAAAAAAACTTCTGACTTGCAAGTGAAAATCATTTATTGTTATATATATCGTCTTTTCCTCACTACATTTCCCAGCGTCCATCACTCCCGCAACATCAATCACTGCGTCACGCACTGCCGACTTCCTCATTTAGCCCAGGAGAGTGCAGGAGATCATCATACTATGTATGGCCTGCCTGGGGAATAGTTTTAATTCTGCTGAAGGTCTGTTGATGGCCGGCCAGTCCCTGAGGATGAACAGCTCCTCTTTTTTCAGCTTTAACATCCTTTAACCTGCTTAAAGTACATAAAAGTAAAAGTCACCTTCATGTGCTCCAGCAAAGCTTTGGGATCTGCCTCGGATACGTCAGAGCCCTGTGGGCGGAAAGGGCGAGAGCAGTCGCAAGTCAGAAATTAAGGTCTGGGTTTCAGTCACCAGAAGGCAGGGGGTTCAAATCACTGGGACGGCTCACCTCGTTATCTTTCTCAGCCTCTTCTGCCAGTCTGCTGAAAAAATCGTCGTCTAGCAGATTCCTGAACGGCGACACACGGCACCGGTAAATG
>JAYJMA010060790.1:5000-10612 GCA_036873895.1 Parotocinclus cabessadecuia
TAAATATTTCGTAGTAAATACCTGTAATCATGCAGCACAGTCAGCAAAAAAACAATCTTTATTATTATTTCATACCACATTTCAGTTTCACAGTCCAATTTGGAGGCATGGGGAGTCAACACAGGGCACAAGGCAGGACTTTTGTCGAGGTCTGGACTAGGCATTCATTCATAGTTAAACTATAAGCTCTGTGGATAATTAGATTTATACATAAAAAGCCTTTATCACCGGATTATGATCATTAATAATTCTGCTATACTGATGGTTAAATTATTCAGTTTGTTTAAATAAAAAATAAAATGTAATGTGTTGTGATATAACACAATGTGACGTGACATAATGTGTTACAATCTATTGTGCTGTAATATGATGTGTTTTGTTGTGCTGTATTGTTGTTATGTGCTGTATTGTACCGTGGTGTATTATTGTGTTGTGTTGTCGTTTGATGTGATAAATGTGTTGTGTTGTGTTGTATTGTAGTGTGATGTGGTGTATGTGTTGTGTTGTGTTGTGTTGTATTGTATTGTGGTGTTATCTGATGTGTTGTTGTGTTGTGCTGTATTGTAGTGTGAGGTGGTGTATGTGTTGTGTTGTTTTGTATTGTATTGTGGTGTTAATTGATGTATTGTTGTGTTGTGTTGTATTGTAGTGTGAGGTGGTGTATGTGTTGTGTTGTTTTGCATCGTAATGTGGTGTATGTGTTGTGTTGTTTTGTGGCGTTCTCTGATGTATTGTTGTGTTGTATTGTAGTGTGATGTGGTGTATGTGTTGTGTTGTGTTGTATTGTATTGTGGCCTTATCTGATGTATTACTGATTTGTGTTGTATTGTGGTGTGATGTGGTGTATGTGTTGTGTTTTGCTATATTGTTATTGTGTATTTTGCGAGTCCCTCTCAGGTTCTACTGCTTTTACACAACGGTGTTTCTAACAAAAGAAAACTGGATTTAATATTGAACGCGATTTCATGCCGACAGAATCGTCCAACAAATCATGGACTAAAAAAACTCTTCTTAACCAATCAGATCGCGAGGCCGTAACTAACTTTATATATGCGGAAGTGTATATGATGTGCCGAAGAATGATTTAATATGGTGTTATGTGGTGTCGTGACCACTAGGTGAAGACAAAGGTGCAGGTGAGTTTCTTCAGATCTATCCAGTAACTGAGCGGCTCTGGGAAAATAAGGTTATTCTCGCAAAAATTCCAAATTGACTTAATGCTTTAACAAAAAAAACAAAAAGAAAAACTAGAGACTGAGACTAAAACACACTGACCAAATCATGACTTTTTAAACTTCAGAGATTCACATACAGTCATTGGATTGGCTCTTTGGATGTAACAAATCATTACGGTGGTCTCACGTGCTTTTGCCCTCACAAACCAAATGACTCTGTATAATTGGCGTAATATTAAATTTGTCTACATTTATCCAGATCACTTAGATCACTGTTTACATCGGATGGTATAGCGAATAACAATGATTTCCAACTGAAAAGCATGAGCTAAAGATTTAAAACGGATTTAAATTGGAAATCATAAAGCTATGCCATCTAACAATATACTTTATATATTGACACCCCCTTTATCATTACTGTCCATTTTACAAAATGTAGCTTACGCTGAGGGGGGGCGGGGGGTGGGGAGGGGTGGTGGTGTTGAGACTAAGCGGCTCCACGGGTCAGAATCAGCATGTGGAAGTCAAAGGTCAGGTCATGCATTTAGGGAGCGTGGGATGTACTGATGCTCTGTGGCTGTCCAGTGAAGTCCTAGTTAGGCTCCGGACCCTGTCGAATGACCCTGACCATGACAAACAGGGGCAAAGCAGGAGTTAATATATCAGCTTGTGTGAATTATATCATTGTTTATGTCTCGGCTCATGTTTGTGTTTGTGTGTGTGCGAGAGAGATTCCTTGTAATTCCACGAACCCTGCGTTGTGTGTAACATTTCAAATGTCTCCTTGCTTCCACTGTTTGGATTTAGAAAATTCCTTTGAGTCGTGTTTACAGAAGAATCCCAGCAGTAGCTGCAGTGTCCATAACTAATACTAATAAACCTAGAGCCAGTCACTAATGTGGGTCGACATATAAACAGGATGTTTGGCCTCTCTCTGCTGACTTCTTTATCAAAATTTATTAGGCAGACAAACACTTCTTTCGCTTTTCATTTAGTCTTTTTTTTAAATTTGTTCACGTATAACAAGTTCTCCATAAGTGTATCTTTCCGTCATGTGTTTTATGGTTTGCTGTGTTAAATAAAGAATGGAATGTGCCACCTTCGTTCTACACTCACTGTCCACTTTATCACTTCCTATTTGCACTTTGTAGTTAAATAACTACAGTCTGTAGTCCAAGTCTTTCTTTACATCCTTTGTTCGTTCCCTTTACTCTGTTCTCTAGTGGTCAGGACCAGCACGGATCAGGTATGTGTGGGTGGAGGATCATTCTCTGTACCGCACTGACACCGATGTGATGGTGCTGTGTCAGTGTGTGTTCTGCTGGTATAAATGGCTCAAGCAGTGCTGCTGGAGTTTTAAAACACTGTGTTCACTCACTCTCCCCTTTACCAGACCTTGTCGTTCCATCTTGGAGATGAAAAGCCAGAGACAGGAGCTCATCTGTTGCTGCACAGTTTGAGTTTGAGGATCTTCTAATCCTTCGTCAGTGCTCACAGGACGCAGGTGGCTGGACATTTTTGGCTGGTCAATCCTCGTGGCCTGAACTTCAGTCCTGATTTGCTGTGGACAGACACACTGGTCAGACTGCTGGTGTGATGATCGCATATGACAGTCGGTCACTGGTAGTAGTGATACGAGGGACACTAACAGCTCAGTGATTTGTGCAGGACATCCTGTGTTGCCTCTCAGGGCAGGGCTTCCAGCTGGCATTTATAGCAGGATAATTAATCACCAATAGAGCATTTATGTGAGCAGCTCAGACTCCAGGGTCCACAAACTACGAGTGTTCAGGATCTACACGCCCGGTTGTAACATCTGTGGGTAAATGTGCCACAGGATAGCATACAGAAACTCTTTTTCCTTCATGACCAACAGTATCTCACCTTGTATCCAGGCTAGAGGCGACCTAACAGGGTAACTAGAGCATCTTTTCAATTGTATAGACAATAAGAGCAGAATTGCCGCTCACTAGTTGTTTTGCTTTATTGCACCATTTTGAATAAACTCACCATTTGAGACTGTTGTGGGTGGAATGTTTCCTAAATAAGTGTATAGTGTTATACATTATAGAATTAAACATTGACATACCTGTAAAAATGCAACAATAACAACAGAGAAATGATAAATATGAAAAAAAAAAACACTGAAATATGTATAATATGGAAAAATCACGGAAAGTTTTACTCCTTTGATAGGGTGGCACGGTTGGTATCACCACTGCTTCACAGGAAGAAGGTCCTGGGTTCAATCCCAGGGTGGAGAAGCCTGGGTCCTTTCTGCATGGGTTTACTCCGGGTGCTTGGGTTTCCTCCCACAGTCCAAAGACATTCATTAAGCTAACTGATTACTTTAAATTGCCTTTGACTTGAGGGTATATGTGATAGAAGGTGACACGGGAGTAGATTTTCATTCCTGTCCCATCCCACTCCCACAGAAAATAATCTTGTCCCATCCCAATCCCTGGTCGGAATTTAAAAAAAAATCCAGTCCTGTCCCACTCCTGATAAAATGACTCCCACTCCTGTACCGCTCCCATTTTTCCTACTTATTTTAGTTTTTAGGAAATACCATTCAATTTAATCTTATCCCCATTAATTTGTGGTAATATAGGGAGACATTTTATGCCTTAATTAAAGAAATAATCCTTCACTAAAGGCCACAAAACATAAATAATACACGGCCTGTGGTCTCTATAGTTTTTCCTATGGAGGACCAGCTGCTAAGTCCCTGTTGAATAAACCCAAACATAACATAAAGTTATATTTTACTCATTTATTGAGCAATTATTTCCTTAAAACATTAAGCATTAATTTGCGTAAAGAAAAAACTGCACAAAGCAAGACAACTCTTGTCAACAAATGTGTATAAAAGCCTTACCTTCACAATTCACACACTGTACCTGAGTTTTGTATAAAGTATAAAAAGTGCATATGAAGCTTTATAGATAAGTCGTTACATCAGTTTCTGAGCTTGGCTGCGTCCGAAATCTCCTACTTCCATACTATACAGTACGCGAAAGCAGCAGGCGAGAGCAGGTAGTGTGTCCGAATACAAAGTATGCGATTTCAGACACAGCCCTTGTGTTTTACTCCCTCCATTGCTGCTGTTCTATGAATTCAGGTGGAAAGCTGTGGCTGGAAGCACCGTTGGCTTCTGGGCCGTGTATTTCTTTAGAATTGCGCTACTGTAGGTTTCTTAAAACAAAAAAAAAACGACAAAATGGCGGTGCCTATTCTATGGTTATCCTTTGTCTTATTTATTGGTTGCCGCTCCTGTTAACTTTTTTTTTAATCCTGTACCGTCTCAATCACTTGAGTAATGGTTCCTGAAAAAATGTCAGCCTCTAGTACACTGCCCCATGCGGTTATGTGAGTGAGACAGGGAGGCAGCAGCCAACATCTTGGTTCCCTGAAATCCTCTGGACCCTTGGAGACCCCTCATATAAGCTCCTTTAAGAGCATCTATGAGCAAAGTGCTTGATGTAATGAGTCTCAAGCCCGGTTTTAAACACTGTGAGTTAAAATTGAACTCTGGTCTTTAAACATGTTGATTTAGTGCCATGCCAAGGCTGATTTTCGACATGTCGGGATTCACCCCTCTCTCTGAGATGACAGACGGCGAGAGAGTTAGCTTCATGTATCCGTTCACACGGGGACGCTTCAGATTTGGACCGATGCCTCCATGGCGCATCAAGGCGAGTGCATCTGGGCGTTTTATTTTAGAATCCACTTAGGAGTCCCTTCTGGCCTTTCTGCCTGATTTAAAAGTTGCTCTGTTGTGAGCTGCCAGTTTCATTCCGCCTCGTCTACGAGTTCCCTCATTTGGCTTTAGATGAGAAATTCTGCGTCTCTAATTATTAAAGATCAAAGGGCCAGCGTGTTCAAGCCACCAGATTTTTGTGTTGACCTAAAACAAAAAGCCTCACGTCGGCACAAATGCCTAACGATTCATGCTTAATGAGTCAAATGCGTAATTACTCGATGGTATTTATAGAACGGAGCCTCAAGCTTATATGTCCAAGCTTCCTTTCTTTTCCTTATGCCATGCTAACTAACCCCATGGCAACATGAAATATGAAAGCAGTAACCTGGTTTTATTCTTTTCCCCTCAGAAACATTGTGAAACGTTTGATTTGTTACAAGCATGGTTAAAAGCAAACCGTTAAAATGTAAAGACCTCCCATAGAGCACATGAGTAGGGAGGCGGAAAGTAACGCTGATATGAAGTTAATAGGGTTTAATTGGATTTGTTATGCATATCTTGTCTTTTTCCCCCTTTGTCATGTTCCATTTGATGAAAGCTAATTCTCTCTCTCTCTCTCTCTCCCCCTTTCTATCTCTCTCTGTCTCTCTCTCTCTGTCGCTCTCTCTCTCTCTCTCTCTCTCTCTCTGTCTCTATGTCTCTCTCTCTCTCTCTCTGTCTCTCCCTCTGTCTCT
>JAYJMA010060801.1:0-10612 GCA_036873895.1 Parotocinclus cabessadecuia
CACACACACACACACACACACACACACACACACACACACACACACACACACACACACACACACACACACACAAACCGATCCTCCACCTTAACATGAACCTAAAGCAAACAAATTTTAAGAGAACGATTTGTATTCGGCAAAAGAAAAAAATCAGTCAGATCTTTTGTGGGATATTTGGTCCTCACTACGATATATAAACTGGGTCGCCATCCTCTCACATACTACAGGGCTTCTGTTGATGAAGATGAAGATTAAAACTTGTGAAAGCCACAAGATTGCAGTTGTTGTTTTTTTTTTTCTTTCTTTTGCAGCTGCATGGCTGTTTGCAAAATCAGCAATGGCTCAACTTCTGCTTTTTCTCCCTCTGTGTTCATCCCAAAAGCTCCCTGTGTGACAACGGTCCGTTTTCTGCTCGACTACAGAGCATGCCAGTCCTCGTTAGCTGATGGCACAAACTTTCTCAGATAAACGAGAAGCTTTCTCTGCTTAATGAAGCTGGACTGATGGGTGGGGTCCGTTAAAAATAACTAATTTACAGCAACATCTACAGTCATTTAACACGTGCATATACCCTAACAGGTAATTAGGGCTGGATGTAGTGCCACTGGATCATCCTTAACATGAAAATTAAATACCATGGTTCACAGTAATTTTGGGTTGCCAATGAGCTCCCTGAACACTGCTGTCAGATATTTCTGAATAGCAACAATGTTTTATTCCCCTCCAATTCTGTTTGATTGTGCTTTTTTAAATATAAAAAATATATAATCCAATGCTGTGATATACGAACTCCCATCACCTCCAAACTCCCAAACAAGACCCATACATGAAAAAACATGGTCATTCTTGTAGGCTTAGTGCAACTTTATGGCACTGTGTACAGCCTAAATATCCAACAGCTATATTATCACCTTAAACCATTAAGGGACAAGTGGGGGGACACTCCTCACCCTTGTTATCGCTTCTATTAAATCACTGCAGCAACATTACAGCATAAACGAGTTAAGGTTAGATCTCAATCTACTGAGTGCTTCAATCAACTGAGGTGGAATTAGTCTAATGGCCCTGATCTTAAATCTTACCCTGCTTACCCCTGCTATGAGATTCATATTTTCTATGCAAGTTGTGTGTATTTTCCTACCTATAACAGAATGCATTATGGTTTTCGCATATCAGCAGATCCGCAATTCTGTATGCAAGCCAGATTTTGCTGATCGTGTCACTGAAAATGGAAGCAATCCCCCCAAATCACTTTGTTTAACATGAACAACACAAATATTATATTGTTACAAAAAGCAACCTTTACTATGACCTAAATGTGAAGCCCCACTAAACCCCACCAGGGATCTAATCTACACTACACAACTGATTCCAGATACACATAACTGATGCAGCATTGATGCTGTTTTTTAATGTCTCAAGATACATTTGCAAAAAATGAAGTCCTGACCAATGCAGCAAGCAGTTCTAAAGCTATAAACAGACAAAATAAAAAATATTTACAGATTTACACAGATGCAAAAGTGTGATCCTTGTTGATAATACAAGGCCAGACCTGGACAGGGCAGCAGTTTTTTTGGAGGGGCATCTAACACTTCCTTATTTACACCAACAGGGGTGGTGGAGGAGCAAATTCATCTGCCAGTCAGTGTGGTTGTTAAAACCGGCATTAAAAACAGTAAAGATGCAGGACTATGCAAACATTTTCGACAACTTAGGTTTTACCCTTCTGAATTTAATCACTATAAGTGATATAGTGATATAATAACTAAGATGCCAAAATATTCATCCCAATAAAACAAATTACCGCTTAACAAGTGGTTTTCTGATTTCTCATTAAATAATCCTAACAAACTTTATCTCTTCTTATTCTAAATCTGGACTTTCAGTTATAATAGTAACGATTCTGCCAAATACAGACTTGCTTTTGACAGTTTATTAATTATGTAATTACTAGTAAGTTAGTAAGTTTTCATTTCAGTTTTAAACACCTCTTAGCCTAACAGACACTGGTGAAACGTGAAAATCTGAGAATCACACAAGTGATGACCTGAGATGACAAAGTAGAGCAACATAAGTCAGACTTGAAGAAACGTCTGAAGATTACTAACACTCCCCTCACCCTTACCCTCCTTCTAACCGTTACTAACCTGTGAGAGCCCTGAACCTGTGAGGCTGGCTTCTGCTCTGCAGAGTGTGTTGAGTTTGCATTGTGCACAGTGTGTTGAGTTTGCATTGTGCAGAGTGTGTTGAGTTTGCATTGTGCAGAGTGTGTTAAGTTTGCATTGTGCAGATTGTCTTGAGTTTGCGTTGTGCAGGATGATTTTGCTGCAGCAATTTGTGAGTTTGGTTTCGCAGCAACAGCGACTGATATGAAACTCATTGAACAGGAAGTCAGTTGTGGTATCGGTGGCTTGAGCTCAACGGGGTTCATCAGAGAACGGTGTGCTTGTGTGTGTGTGTGTGTGTGTGTGGATTCACACTTATTTGCACATATTTGCGGTGAGCAGCACCAAAACTATGGTTCAGAACATATGACCATGTAAAGCTTGCATCCTAGATTAATATATATCTGCAGCATAGAAGTTAATAAATCTCAAAACACATTAAGTGCCGCTTGCAATTTTACTAATTAACTAACAGTTGTGTTACATTTTTACAATACCTATAAATAGAGATACTTCTGCACATTTGAATAAACCAGAAAAAGAGACCATGTTAATATGATTCTTCATGTTTATCAATTTTAAAAATATATCTAAACATATAATTTGATAGATTAAGGCATTTGTGAAATATATTCATTATCTCTCCACCCAAACCCTACCGCTAGATGGCACTATTCTAATTTACCCTAAGTGAGGGTGACTGGGTGAATAGGTAAGTACCTATTACTAGTGCTACTACCTTTTATTTCATGGTGAGGCTTTGGTTCCAAAATTTTAAAGGCAGATGAATGAAGTGAAAAAATTCATCCTTTTTGCAACGAGTTTGGAATTTGCTGACTTGTATGTCCAGTTAAACTTTATTAAAGTCACTCTTGAACAATAATAGCACAGAAAATGTGCGAGATTATATTTGGGCAGCATTTAGAGGGAGGAGACAAACTGTGGAGTTCTTTTTGTCTGTAATTTTCAGACAAGTTTCACTTCTCAGATCTGGTCTGAATTAATTTAACCCAATGTGCTGTGAGGTTGTGCAGCCTCTCAAAATGCAACATGAATTAAAGGGATCTTTACAGACATAGTTCTGAATGTGGATGTGTGGATAAAGATTGAATGAGCTAAGATAACAGTCTTGGGAACAACTTTGCATCTCTTATGTTTTTCAGTATCTTAAGTGAAATGTAACATGGACTGTACATAAACAGACACATTCATGCATATTTAATAAACTACAAACAACTCAATTTAATTCTGACCCATTGCACTTACATTTGTCAAATTAATATAATCACATTATCAGATAATACAATCACATCAAAATATACTGCTCACAAAAATTAGGGGACATTTCAAAATGAAATATCTAATAATAGAATATCCCCTCATTGTTGTGAGTAGTATATATAAAATGCAATTCAAGTTTATGCAGAAAATAAATGTTTTGTTGTTATATACATAAGTACAACAGTATAAAGAGTTTACTAAGTTTTGTTAATTGCCTGGCTAACCTACAGCTAACGTTTCCAACATTAGAGTACAGCGATGTAGTAGCACTTAGCATTAGCGCCAGTTCTAGCCAAATGTATTATTTATATAGCTTAACCAAACATTTAAAATACGCCTTTGATACTATTATCCTCAGAAATTGTTATGATCGATTGTAAATGTTACATTCAGTTTATAATGCAATAAAATAAGGTGTAAATTAACTTATTTTCTGCAACATATGGCTAGATAGCGCTAGCTTGTATGCTAATCGCTAATTAGCCTATGAATTGAGCAGGGAAGTTACACAGCCTGAGCTTATAACAGCATTTGTGTTACAAGTGTTTTGTATCAAACTATCTAATCTATAAATAATATATTAGGTCTATACAAATAAATTAGTGTATTTATTTACGACTTATTAATAGCATATTATCGAGTGATTACAAAATTTACGACAGCTTTAGTCAACTGAATTTCATTTAGAGATTCTATTGACACTATTTCAGACAGATTGCATTTTAATATGTAGCTTCATTAACAGTTGGACTTCAACAATGATTTATTAATTATATTACACTGTAAGTGTCTCTAATGGTGATATTGTTTTGGCTCTTTAAATATGGTGTTAAAGTCTGTAGCCTACTACTATATCTTTAGTGCTTGTGTTTTTCTATCATCCATTTATTGTGCAAAGGTAGAGCATAATGAAGTCAGCAAGGTCGCCTTCTCCCTGCTTAGTCCCCAAACCCCCTTAAATCTCGGCGTAAATTTTTTTTTCGGCTCTGATCGACCCCCGGCTCTTTGTGTTTCCGTTTCTGCCGGCTCGAGCCAAAAGGTTTCTCTGCACATGGGGGATCGACTTCCTGTGAGCCGCCAAAACTCAGAGCAGTGACGCATACGAGCGCTGAAGACAATGCATCACGATACACAACTTGTCCAAACACACTGCGCCTAACACAAACACACACATATATATTTGAATATATGAGGCACGTCAGGAACCCAAAGTTAGCACACATTAGCACACACGCCCTGACTTCAAAGAGAGTTTTGTAACGCTAACACACCATAACGTGCTATTGTGCCACAAATTTTCCCACAAAAGTGTTTGTGCAAGCAGGACTCTCTTCTCAGAGATGGTTTCAGTAATGATATCATATTCATAATATGCACTGTGATATATAGCTAAATCTCTGTGTCAGGCTTAAGCTGAATGTTAGCTATGGTGCTAACCACTAAGCTAGACTGTTAGCAGGGCAAAGTTTCAGGCTCCTCTATCAAGGTTGGTTTTATTTAAAAGGTCCAACAATAGACAGAATATGAATTTATTAAAGTACTGATTACAGAGGTAATTTATTCATTCTGTTCTTTCAGAGAACCACCTTTGCCTTGTAACGTCCAAGCATATGGATTTAGAAATCAATATACAATATAGGACTGTGGTAGCCTAGCTGTTAAAGTACTGGACTCTGGAAGGTACTGAGGTACTGGTCTCAAATGTTGCTTGAATTGTAAGACTGTATGAGTTGTAAGTCACTCTGGATAAAAGTGTCTGCTAATAATAAGCTTTGTAACAAATACATTTTTATTGCAGAAAAGTAGCATATTTTAAGTGAATAAATAAGTTGGTTCCTGCAGAAGTTGCACAATTTATATTCTTTTAGAGAACCAACACATCATTCTATCATTTGGAGGCAAACATTTGCACAAGACTGCTGTTTGTTGTTTTTAATTCCAGCACTTCTTTTTTATTACTTTTGTACCAACTTGTGTAAATCTGCAAAACTGTGAAGATCAAATTCTATATTGTATATTGATTTATAAATCAATTTATTTAACAATATGCTTGGACGTAAATTACCTCTGTAATCAGTGTTTGCTTTGTAGGAATGTCTTTGTATATATCTTGATGGCTTGTCTCACACATGACAGGATGTATAGGGTCAGGGCACCAGGAAGAACTCTGGGGCATCCTCAGGGTAGAGGTTAAGGATGAGGCTCAAGATCCAAGCCCTGCTAGGACAGGAGCTGTAACTTCTCAGGTTGTAGGCATCACTGACCCACTTTCTAAACTCACTGGAATAAAAGTCCAGGGGCCTAACTGGTAGCACAGGGTGCAAGGCAGGAACTGACTCTAAACAGGATGCCAGTCCAGGGCACACCCCATACACACAGACATGAGCACCAGGACTTTGGGAGATGCTATATGACCCCTATAACTTACATCTTTGGAATATGGGAGAAATCTCTGTAGGTACCTAAATATAGACTCAATGGAGAAGGCGGGCCATGACCAGAATTTGGGTCTCTGGAGTCGTGAGGCAACAGCACCAACCACTGTGCTATCATGGCGCTCTAGTTATTAGATCAACATGGAACCTTGGAGATAGCATGTCAGAGAGTTTATAAAAGTCGTAATCCAAATAGAGCAGGTTGAAGCTTCTCCTGTGGAATTTGTGTAATTTCTGCGAACACAGTCACTTATCGCTTACACTCATTACAGTCCGGACCCTCCTGGAAAATCAGACCACTCCCTGTATTGTTTATTGTGAACGAGATGTTGCTGGTAAACGCCCTGACTCAGAGCAGCTCACGTCTAGTGGTGGAATTTACGCAGAACAAGATGAATCATTACAATCCCACTTCTATTAAAAGTTCTGAAATCAGATACAGTCCTGCCATCCGAGTCCAAACAATCCAATCCAACCATGGCAACAAAAATAGCGAATTCACAGAGATGCTGAAGGATGTAACAATGTGAAAAGCGAGTTCCCCATAAAACATTGTGGAACCTTAATGTAGCTTTTAAATGGAAGGAAACCTTAAACTTTACTTTAAAGTGTGGAACCTAACAGCAGAGGCTGGAAGAATCGATTAAAAAGGGGTCCCAAAATTGTTAACACATCTTTAAATATTTATTAAGTCCCCCTAAGAGGGCCTTAATTCATATCCATTGTAGAAAACATTTTAAGAAACAATAACCGTTCAGTTTTGAGACCTTACAAAGCACAGACAGATCTTCTGGGAACGTGTTTAAAGTTTGTAATATGGCTTTACCGTACTGTTAATGTTAGCTCAGGATTATATGAATGCCCTTCTAATTCCAGGAAGACGGCCAGGATCTGGAACTCATATTTCTCACTTTAGAGTGACTCTTAAACGTTTGGAATCGTATTGTATAGATGTTTACCATTGCTTAGATGGATGAGATTAGGCATCCTGACCCCCTTATACAGACACAACAGCAATATCCAGCTAAGGACATGTTTTAGGGTCTGTGCATAGCTTTAAGCCTCCTAAATCTATTCCCTTTTTACAAGGCGACTGTTTATCAGCTTGTGAGCTCCAGTTCTGTGCTTCCTGCTTCTGATGGGCTAACAAACAAACTCCACCCTGATATTAATAACCTGTGTGATTATGGTCCAAAGGGGGCCAGCAATAAGTATGTTTATATGTAAAACATCACCAGAAATAAGCTGTATCGAACCCTTTGTGTGTGTGTGTATGTGTGTGTGTGTGTGTGCGTGTTTGCCGTAGGAAGCTCTGGCAGTGGTGAGTGAGGTTCAGCCCATACTTGAGCCGCAATTTGGAAGGATGAAGTCCGAGTCGCAGGATGAATTGAGACAGGGGTCAGAGGAGAGCAGTGAGGCAGAGTGGAGTAAGAAGAGCGAATACGTGAATGGAGCCAGGTGATGAAACACACATACAAACACACCCAACAACAAATTAATCATTGTTTTCATAATGAAAATAATTTCTTTTCACCCCAAGACCAAACAACTGAAACTCAGACCCAACAAATCTTAAGATTCATGACACCAAATTATCTTATTGGAATGAGTCGTTTAACAGAAAAGCGACACTAAATGATTCACTTATCAAAACACTGTCTGACTCAAGAAAACAGGAGTCAATTTATATTATAAACCAACAATTCTTTGGATAAACACTGAGAACATGTCCTGTGGATGAACAGTTCACTGATTCAAATCTTTTAATCAGCACAGAAGAGAGGACTGAATCACTTGTAACAAACGATTCACTGCTTCTTACACTGACTAAATAATGGCAAAATGATTCGGTGATTTAAGCCAGGTGTGTGAGGGAGGAGCGAATCTTCATACTGATTATACTGAGTCATGACCAAACGATTCACTGATTTAAGCACTGGATCAATAAACAGGGAAGACTCTGACTTCAGTGACCGACACTGATTCATTTACTGATTCATTAAAAAAAAAATAAATAAAGGCAAACACACAAAATGAAGGAAGGAAACGAGGAAGTCGTGAACTTGAGCTACAAGAATTTATCGCAATAAATATTTCACACCTGGAGAATAATTGTTGTATGAACATTGTGTGTGTGTGTGTGTAGTCGTGAGTCTCCGGTGGAGGGGAGCGGTGTTAAAAGAAATCGCCACATAAGTAATGACGGAGCTCAGCAGCCGTATCACTCGTCCCCGTATCCAGAACACAGAACCAGCCCACAGAACAGCAGCGAAGAGAAGAGAGTCATCGTTCCTGCAGGTCAGAAAAGAGTTTACATCTCAATGAACCAAGACACACCTGAATGACTCACTGATTCAGTCACTGACCTGCAGAGCTTAAATGAGACATCTGGCAACCCTACCCAACTCCACAAATTCAATCATTCATTAGTTAAATTATGAATTAATACTTAGCTCTGTTTGTAGGAACTACAAAATCTTTTGTGTTGTTAAAACGTTGTTTTTTTTTTTTGCATGCATATCTGTGTGTGATAATAGGGAAGCTTTTGAACGTTAGAAAGAGACCATGTCTGAAATTCTTTTAATAGCTGGAACTTCACTGGTTGGTTTCGAGAGATGGTGAAAATATAAACTGGTTGTGGCCTCTCTCTCAATCTCTCTCTCTCTCTCACACGCACACACACACACCGATACGTGGTAAATGCAGGCCACCACAGGCTCTTGCATCACAGAGGAAGTAGTTTTTAGGGCAGGTTAGTTTATGTGTTAGGAAAAACACACAAACTCTGGTGTGTAAGTGTATATGAATATAAGGCATTTAGATGTAATATTTTATCGAAAAATAGAACTGTGCTTTGGAATTCAGGACTAAAGAGCAAAAATACTAGAGAATCATTAAATGAAACATTAAAGATATCAAGAATTAAAAACCTAAGAAACCAAATCATTCAGGAACTAAGGAACAGGTCAACTAAGGAATCATGACAATCAAAACAAAATCAGAAGAACTAAGAAATCAGGAATCACCTAAGAAACAAAAGTTTAAAGAAACTATGGAATCCAGGATTTAAGAAACCAGGGCATCGAACAAAGAACAAAACAAAAAAACTAAACAAAAAAAACAAAGGATCTCAGGGAAAAAACCCAACAACAAAGTAATAAGAAACTTAATGAATAAATGAATTATGGTGCAGAATGTTATATTGTACAGACATGGTACTGGAGAGGGAATAATGACCATATAAGGACAGTGATAGACAAACCAGGGCAGACTGGGACTGAATGGGACTGAATGGGACTAAATTGGACTGAATGGAGGCGGACATGACGCTGAATCCCGGATTCGGTCCTTCAGTGAGACCCTGAGCTCTGATTGTGCAGGAAGTTCTGCTCGTTCCACTGACTGAACGTTTCCTGCTGCAGCCCCAAAATCCTGGAATCAGAGCAAAAGAGGGTCGTTCTGATCGATTGATGAGTCACGTGACTGCTCTAATGACTCATTAATGATGAGTAAAAATCTGGGGAAAGTGCATCAGCATTACCGAAAAACACATCAGGACACGGAATCATCACTTAGACATGCTTCATAAAGCAAAGCATTAATGAAATTATCAGAATTAATAAGTACGTACTATCTCAATGTTTGTAAATGTTCCACTCCTTAGTAAAAACAAATGCTGATCTCTAGTCATTATTCTTTAAGAAGTAAAATAATTAAATAGATACCTAAAACATCAGAGCTAATAAAGTCACCCTATTATTTGATTCCTGGTTCCACAAAGAACTTCAGAAAAGATTCTATCACACTGTTCTAAGGTTCAGACAAACCGGAACTGTTCTCTGCCATTAATTCTGGGAAAGCACAGTTCCTAATGTCTCGCCATCCTTCTGAATCTGTCCCAGACCCGGAGGTGTGGACTCAGGACCATGTACGTCAGTGGGTAGAGTGGGCCATTAAAGAGTACAGCCTGGTGGACGTGGATGTGTCCCTCTTCCTGTCACTGGATGGAAAAACGCTGTGTAAAATGACCAAAGAGGACATGATGCGCCTAACTTCAGCATACAACACCGACGTACTGATGTCACACCTCACCTACCTCCGGCAGAGTAAGACACACACACACACACACACACACACACACACACTTAATTTTCAAAGCGTAAAAGAGGGTCTTACTTAGAGGTAAGGAACCCTCTTGGGCCTTGGCATGGCTAGATGACCAGCTTTATAAATTAAATTAAGTATAGGCATCCTGGGTCAGAGGGCCAGTATTGTTGTATTTGTGTTCCTCTACAGGAACAAACTTAACTTCATCGTCAACAAATTTGGGTTCATCTTTATCATCGTCACATCCATCTATAAATGAAAAACGGCACAGTGAACACTGTGTTTTCCTGCATATAAACACACACCACACACTAATTCATGTGTAATAACCATTACGTTTTGTGTTTGATCTGCAGGCAGTCCGACCTTCTCGTACACGACGACCCCGACCAACACACAACCGCAGCCCAGACTACAGGTGAAAGCTGGTGAGTCTTATTCAAAGTCCAAATTCCCTTAGTCTGCTATCGACAGGACAACGAGTCACGGCAAATTTATTTCTATAGAGCTTTTATCAACGGAGCGTCGTCTCAAAGCGGCTTTATAATCTTATATGATCTTAAAAGGCCTATCCCAAATTGATCGAGCCTAGGGCGACAATGAAAAGAAAAACTCCCTGAA
>JAYJMA010060812.1:0-10611 GCA_036873895.1 Parotocinclus cabessadecuia
ATATTGACATTTGCCATCTCCACATCATTGCATTCAGTTTTTATTCACAATTTGTTTAGTGTCTCAACTTTTTTGGATGCTGTCTATCTTAATACTGCGCAGGAAAGTTTTGTCTCACAGTCAATTAAGACTTCCAGAGCCACTACATGTCAATTAGTTCTGTTGCCAACATCCTGGGTGAAAGCTTGCCTTATTTCAATTTGCCCTCTCATCACTATTCTCCATCCCATCATATTAATGCTTCACTGACCTCTGGTCAAGTTCCAGATTCTTTGAAGCTGGCTGCTATTTCTCCTGTTTTAAAGAAAAATAGTTTGGATCATAACTTGGCTAAATATAGGCCAATCTCCAATCTTCCATTCCTAACTAAAACGCTAGAACGGGTTGTAGCAGCCTAGTTAACTACACACGTTGAATCCAATGATTTGTTTGAGGTGTTCTAGTCCAGCTTTAGGAAAAATGATAACAATGAAACTGCACTAGTGAGGGTGGTAAATGATCTTATAGCAGCTGACCAGGGGTTGGTAAACTTACTCATACTATTAGATCTTGCAACTGCATTTTATACAGTCTGCCATAAGATACTATTAACTCGGTTCTGTGACCTCATTGGCATAAATGGAACTGTCCTTGCTTGGTTTCAGTCCGATCCAACCAATTCTTACCCTTAGTGCTGCTGAGGTTATTGTTCATGCATTCGTAACATATAGAATTGATTACTGCAGTGCTGTACTGCATGGACTTCCGGCAGTGTAGCTGGGTCCAAGTTGTGGAATGCTCTGTGGTATTCAAGTCCCTGTGGTATTCAAGTCTCTGCTAAAAACTTGTTTCCTTCAGTTGGCTTATGGCTGAGCCTAAATGCTTTTTTAGTGTTGCCGTTTATGCTGCATTTTAAATTGAATTTAGACTAAGATCTCCTTTTGTTTTTATTATTGCTCTTATAGTACAGTGTCCTTGGGTGTTTTGAAAGGCGCTTATTAAATAAAATTGCTGTTGCTGATCTTTAGTACCTGTGGAGGATCTAATGGGGAGCTCTGAGAAGCAAAATCATCATCGTTTACTGTAATCTCCTCATAGGGCCGCTTCTTTGCTTTCATTTCGCCATCTAGGAAGTATGAAACGAAACATGTAATTAAAATAAGGAAACTTTGTATCATCATGCCATGACTACAGCTTTGACCTCTTGCATGTTTCACATTGCTTTCTTTATTTAACCTCACATCAGCATCAATGGCTATTCGTGACATGAGCAAATTTATAAAAACACCAGTCAGACAATTTAGCAAGTCTGGTTAACCTAAAACCTTTCTAATATGAAAGGAAAACAAAGCATCCAGAGTAAACCCAGGCAGACACAGTAAGGACATGCAAACTCTACACTAGCAGAGTCCAAAATTGGCATCGAACTGGGGATCTCTGAAGCAGCAAACGCCACCTGGTCTCTAGATATCGCAACTTGAAGTATCTTTACAAATTCTGTAAGTAATCACAAAGTTTGGTATTGGTATTGGTATTACTCAAAAACAATCATATTTACAGAAATCAAACGTGCAACAAATTTTTATTTGAATGGCATTTTAATAGGTTGTTTCTTTAATGAGGGTGACTTACGCAGCACCATCGAGAGTTTATCCAGTAGGTCATTCTCATACACTGCTCTCTCCTTCCAGATGGACAAAACCCGATCCAGCTGCTTCTTACAGCCATCCTCTCCTTCACTGCAAGCAGAATTAGCAGGCAGACTCGTGATCCTTTTTTGAATGAATGCAAAATGCTATCGGTCCAAATTTTCATGACCTTCAAGATACACTCACTGGCCACTTTATAAGGCACCCCTATTCAACTGCTTGTTAACAAGATCAGACCAGGCACCCAATGCCTTTAGACATGTTACACTTCATGCAGCACTTTCAACTACAAATCTTAAAGCCAGCATGAAATTCAAATTAACTTTTAGAATAGTCAAAAAAAGGAGATTTAAGTTTCTATGAACATGACATCGTTGTTAGTGCAAGGTGCGAATGGTCTGAATATTTCAGAAACCGCTGATCTACTGTCATTTAAATACACAGCCATCGCCAGGATTTACAGAAAATGGCCAATTAAGTTTGTTTGCTTGTACGGGTTCTTACACCATGTCTACCTTTCGGTAATATTTTTGACAGTCCAAACAAGAAAATGTATCAATCAAACTGCATTTCTCTGGCTGTTGCCTTATTGATGCCAGACGTCTAATGAGAATGGCAAGACTACTTCCGATATGAACCAACCACTCCACTATGCCTTCTATCAAAAGTTTCAGGCAGCTGCTGGTGTAATGGTGTAGGGGATATATACTTGGCACACTTCGAGCATTGTTTAAACACGGCAGCCTATCGGAATATTGTTGCTAACTCATATCCCTTCCTTTAATATCACAATAAATCTTCTCATGGCTACTTCGAGCACAATAATGCACCATGCCACAAAGCGAAGATCATCTCAAGCTGGTTTCTTAAACATTGGCATAGAAGAGTTTACTGTACTCCAATGGTCTCCACATTCACCAGATCTCAATCCAGCATAGCACCTTTGAGATGTGGTGGAACATTAGATTAACATCACGGATGTGCAGCTGATACATCTGCAGCAAATGCATAATGATAGAATGTTAATATAGACCAAAATCTCGGAGGAATGTTTCCAGCACCCTCTTGAATCTATGCCATGCCCTTAGCATGAAAAAAAAAAAACAATTGTGCCTAAATTAAATTCTCTACATATATTATTTTGATTACTTTGTAAATTGTTCACACTTGTTTTCAAACTCTTTAGCCAACCTTTCCTCACAATTCCTTATTAATGCTTTCCGAAACAGAGTGCCAGGCAATTTTCCCCAGTTAGAGAAAACAGGATTGTGCATAGTGCGAGTATTATAAAATGTTCAGAACCAATCTCTCGCGAATATCACTTTTAATATAGCCAACACAAAAAAGGTACTTGGGTGAATGTGATCCTTTACACAGTGTGCATACATTTCCACAGACAAGTGACAATTAAAAAAAAAAACAATTAAAAAAAAAAAAAAAGCAGCAACCCCCTTTGTCAAGTTTGGCAAGATTCAATACAACATGTCAGACTGACAGACTTAAAAACTTCAATATTTAATCCATACTCCCTCTCACAGGTGTTAGCTCATGAGCTCCCAGCTTCTTCATTAACATTACTATCTTTCATAAAGATGAGGAATTGGGTCCAAGTCTCCTATAAGACTGGAGCAACCTCATTTCAGAAGATATTAACGTTTCAAGTTTAGAGGGATGTAAAATATGTATTTAAGTAAAGCAGCATATCTGGTCATTAATGTTGTAACATCACAATTCACAAGGCATGGGAAGGTCCAGAGGAGCACCAAACAGTGCTGTTTAGAGTTTGGGATCTAGATAAATGCCCTGAACTTCAAATATACAATACAGCTCAGACCAACAGGCTGAGACCACCAAGCATAACCACGTATACACACGATTTGCTGGGCCAACACAACCCATATTACCTAAAGAGACTTCGGTCTTGTTCCCAAATCCAAAATGGAACTTTCTGTATGTAAATCAGGAGGTCTCACCTGAAAACATGATTAAAGGCATCGATGATGACTGGGGCAAAGTCCTGTGTGAACTCCTGGCCTTTCCTCTTGCTGTTCTGGATGACATCATTTGCAAGATACAGGAAGGTGAGTTTGCGTGATACCTGGGCTGGAGAGGGGAAAGGGTAACGTTACTGAAAATCTGCATATTAATATCTGTAAGTCTTGAATGATGATTGCACAAGATCGACTCGTGACCCAGTCGTGGCTCTTCTGGCATGAGATAATCATGGGATCCTTTTTATCCGCAATATTCTAACTTTTCCATCAACTTGGTTGATGAAAAACCTGCTGTTAAAAAAAGAAGTAAACTATGACTATACTATAGGGCTGGGAAATTCATTAAAACTTAATCAAAACCAACATTCTGTCTTAAATGTCTGTCCATGTCAGTTACTTTGGTTTTATTTAAAGTCAGTTACATTATTCGTTTTGTTTTCTGTTAATTCTTGATGCACCGATACCAATAACAGTACCAATACTGTGCTCAATAACTTTACAGATACATACCAAGTTACAATAATGTTACGTTGAGCGGGTAAGTGAAGAAAATGTTTGGAACAACCATGTTAACAACTGATGATTGCTCATGAATAGAATTTTTTTACACTGACCTTGTGTTTGTTTGTTTGTTAATTTAGCTTCTTTAACGTTGCTTATCGGCATCAGTGGCCATACAGCGGCACACACAAGGTTACATCCATACACAAGTTCATCTCAAGACTAGTCATACATACACAAGTCAATGCCAATTTAGAGTAATCAATTAACTTAACACGCATGTCTTTGGACTGAGAGAGGAAACCTGAGTAAACCCACGCAGACACAGGGAGGACATGTAGACTCCACATAGAAAGGACCCAGGCCGCTCCACCCTGGGATTGAACCCAGGACATTCTTGCTGTGAGGCACTGGTGCTACCCACCGAGCTGCCCGAAACAATGTTTATAAAGCAATACTCTAAAATATAGACACAGCATGGCTTGGAATGGCTTAAGAAAATTGTAAGTCATTGTAAGAACTGTAACGTTATCATACTCACATCAGTACACTGTATAACAAAAAGCAGTATTGGCGCATCCTTCTTGTCAATTTCCCCGCTGTGCACATTACTGAACTGTAATATCCTTTTAAATACATCTACACAGTGTGTAGTTTCATGCCCCCGTCCAGACTAAACAAAACACAGATCTCAAACACTGAGCAGTTTGTAGGGAAAAAAAGAAGCTGTGTGTAATTTGAACACTTTATCCATAGAGAAAGCAACAACAAACAAAAAACTCAGATAAAGGCACTGCAGAAAAGGTTCCAGCGACACCTGGAGCACAATCACATTAACGCGGCTAATTTTGAACAGTGCATGGATCAAAACAAGAGAGACTGACAAGCAACACGTGTACCTCCTCAAAGCAGCTATCAATAACAAACATTTGCAAATTCTATACAACATGAAAAGACTCAAGAAGATGGAAAGAAACAAACAGACACCACATCCTATGGTATTGTGAAGGATATGGCTCCTATAACCACATTGGAGTTCAGTGGGTTACACGCGTCAAAACTTTTCATTTTAATGTTAAATGTTAATGTAACTTTTAACATTAAAAATGAGGTGTGAATGTTTTCAAAAGACATTTTCATTTCAAAGTCATTTGTGCTAGAATTTAAACTGGTCAACATGTCATTTTTCAATAAAGACCCATAAATAGTTTTGTGTTTTTCCTTCTCTGATTTTAAAACTCATAACACAATCGTGGACTTGTGATGTACTTGCGAACATCTTTAATAGTTAAATATATCTGCAGCAAAAAAAAAACAAACAAACTAAAACCTCAAGCTCACGATGTTGATTTTAGGTCATACTGGTTGACACTACTACACTCACTATTCCATCACTTAGTTTCTTAACCCTTATTTCACAGAACCTTAGTCTTAAGTAAAGCAACCGTGAACATTTTAAATTGTACTACATCATCCCACAAAAGTGAGTACACCACTCATATTTTTGTAACCATTTCATTACATATGTGACATATGATAATGTGTAAAGTAGTCAGTGTACAGTTTGTATAACAGTGTGATTTTGCTGTGCCAAAGAAACTTAACACACAGCCAATGTCAAAACCACTCGCAACAACCCTAAGTATAAATGGCCAAATTGTGCCCAGTGTGTTTATTTTGTGTGCCCACCATTATTTTCCAGCACTGTCTTAACTATCTTGGTCATGGAGTTCACTAGAGCTTTACAGGTTTCCACTGGAATCTTCTTCTACTGAGCTGGTGGATGTTAAGAGAACTTGCACTATTCCACAGATGATCAATATGGTAAGGATCTGGAGAAAAGCCAGACCTTTACCCTCAGTTTCATTAGCAAGGCAGTGGCCAATTGTGTTTGGGGTCATTATCATGTTGGAATACTGCCCTGCGGCCCAGTTTCTGAAGGGGGTGTGGTATATCATGCTCTGCTTCAGTATGCCACAAGTGTTGGCATTCATGGTTTATTTAATGAACTGTAGCTCCCCACAGACAGCAGCACTCATGCAGCCCAAACCATTTCCACCACCATGCTTGACTGTAAGTAAGACACACCTGTCTTTGTACTCCACACCTGGATGCCGTCACAGACGCAACACCATCTGAACCAAATAAGTTTATCTGGGTTTCATCAAAGGAGATGATTCCAGTAATCCAGCACCACCACGGTGGAGGCAAACTAACTGCAGGTTTTCTAGTGCATCCTACATCTATTTTCAAAGAAAATGGGTCTGAGGTTCTGTTCTGAGTGGAACCTGTACTGTTAAACCGCTGTATGGTCTTGGCCACCGTGTTGCAGCTCATTTTCAAGCTGCTGGCAATAGTCTTAAAGCCTAACAGATCTTCATGTAGAACAACAATTACAATTCTTTTTTTTTTTTTTCAGATCCTCTGAAGGTACTTTGCCATGACTTGCCATGTTGAACTTCCAGTGTCCAGGATAAGAGAGTGTGAGTGATAACACCAAATCTAACACCTGCTCCCCATTCACACCTGAGACCTTGTAAGACTAATGAGTCACACATGCTGGGGACGAAAATGGCTAATCGGGCATAATTTGGCCAACCTCATTTAGTGGTGTATTCGCTTTTGTTAAGTTTAGACATCATTGACTGTTATGAAAGCAGTTGACTGACTACTTTATATTGTATCAAAGTGTCACATCTTCAGTGTTGTCCTCTGAAGAGATATAATCAAATATTTACACAAATGTGAGGGGTGTACTCACCTTTGTGAGATATTATATATAATAATCTGCTCTGAGTGTTAAGGATGGGGGCACAGGGGCTTATGATTTGCTTGTCAGCAGGAAACATGACTGAATATATCCTACAGGTATACCAAGGGAACTCTGCTTTTCTTAGAGAGGTAGTATCAAACAAAGCATCAGGTTAATTCATCTAGGAGCTCATAGGCTGGCATCCCTTGAGATTTAATGCCGGAAAAACAGACTAGCTATAGCAACAGACACTCCTGGGGTAAAACTTGGTGGTTCACATGCTACAAGGCAGTTTCACAATATCATACATACAGTGGGTATGGAAAGTATTCAGACCCCTTTAAATTTATCACTCTGTTTCATTGCAGAAATTTCATTGCAGAGAGTTCATTTTATTTCTCATTAAATGTACACTCAGCAACCCCACTTGACAGAAAATTTATTTTGCAAATTTATTAGAAAAGAAAAACAGCAATATCACATGGTCATATGTATTCAGACCCTTTGCTCAGTATTTTATACAGAATCTTATCTCTCAGTCTGGGAGTCTTTCATGCGTTTTTTTATGTGGGCTTTCATATGTCTTGCACTGAGGAGAGGCTTCCAGCTGGACTCCAGTGAAGGAGTAGAACCATCTCAAGAAGGATAAGAAGAAATGGAGAGCTTGTTAGTTAAATACGAGTGTCACAGCAAAGTGTCTGAATATTTACGACCATGGGACATTTCAGTTTTTCTTTTTTTTAATAAACTTACAAAAAATTCTACATATCCGTTTTTTCTGTCAATATGGGATGTTGAGTGAATGAGAAATAAAACAAAACTTTTTTTTGATTTTAGCTTTTGTTAAGGTACAGCCTAGGGTAAGCCTTTTAGGCTTAGAGTCCTTGAGCATCAGTGATATTACATTACATACTGTAAATACAGATTTTAAAAGTAAAATAGCCTCCATCTTTAGCAGTTCAAAGAATAAGAATTAAATAAACAGTACTGTGCAAATGTTTTAATGCATCATTAGATTAGTTGTTAAGCAACTGAATAATAAACATAACTGTTCCCTTTCAGAAACAGGGGTTTCCTGGCTGTGACCCTTTCCTAATGATCAGCTGTACATCCTTGATACAAATCTCTCATTTCACCACATCCCAAAGGTTCTCTGTTCGTTATTGAGATCTGGTGACTGTAAAACAGACTAATCATTATCATGATGATATGAACTGTGAAATGGCACATGATCCCGTTGGAATTAACCATCAGAGCATAGGTACACTGTGGTCATAAAAGTATGTACATGGTCAGCAACAATATTCAGGTAGGCTGTGGCATGTAAAAGATGCTCAATTGGTATTATGGCTAACAAGGCGTACCAAGAAATTATTCACAACATAACACTACAGCAACCAGAATGAACCGTAGCTACAAGGCAGGATCGTGCAAGATTTTTCAATCTTCTTAGTCCGATTTTGTTGAGCCTGTGTGAAATGTAGTCTCAGTTTCCTGTTTGTTGCTGACTGCAGTGACACCTAGCATAATCTTTAGCTGCTGTAGCCCAACCTTTTCAAGGTTTGACATTTTGTGCATTTAGAAATCATCTTCTGCATAGCTGGGCTGTAAGGATATTGGTGTATTTTGGAGTTCTTTTACCTTTCTATCACTTTGAACCAGTCTGACCATTCTACTTTTACAGTTGGTATTTAATTTAAACTCCAGCACTATGTACAAATCTAAATGCATCGGGCTGCCTCATATGACAATTAATAGGTACCCTGACAACATTAATTATTTAATTATTGAAAATAGTTTGCTTAGAATGGTCACACTTATTAAGGTTTTTACAAAGTGAGCAGTAATATGACATAGCTCTGTATCCTTGTGTTTAAGGGATTTCTTTGCAGCTGGACTGCTTACAAAAATATGGGGACATTTCATTCCTAACTTTTGTGAGTAGTCTAGTTTCTACAGAGTACATTTTCTAGCAATAAAAATAATTACTGGCAAAAAGGTAAATGCCATAATTACCATTAACAGTAATGCTGAGTTTAAACTGATCATATTTTTTATTAATATTAAGTTTCATTTATATAGTGCCTTTCTCAACCCCGAGGATGCTTTACATCAAATATAACAAAAATAAACAATTTACACAACATAGAGACAGTTCAAGGCAAGCAGACACATCAAACATTAAACAGAAAAGATTTTAGAAGAGATTTAAATTCTTTATCAAGTGGTACTGATCTACCTCTGATGGTGAACACCTGCTTTTTACCAGTTTGGAAGTTATTGGAGGTAAATTTAGCATTACCGGCATAAACATGTAGATAGATTTTTACCACAATTTTAAGTTAAGCCAGATAAAGCCAGTTAAACAGTAAGCATTGCCCTTGACTTCATGTCAAGGACGATGGTACAAAGTCATTACCAAAATTCTCAAAATGCTACACTTGTTGTTTCAGAATGCTACATCAACAACAACATGAGGAATGGGGTCAGCCTAAAAGTAGCAGAAGCAAAAAGTACCCTGTGAAAAAAAAATTCCCAAAATGCAGACAAAAACCCAAAATCCACGCTGCATTAATTAATTATTGCTGCTGCTGCTGCTTCAAAACTTTACGAATTGTCATTAAATCGCAGAATTCTGCAGAGGGCTTTTAAATTGAAACAATGTTTACAGGGAAACTAAAGTGGAGAGTGAAAACCCCCAAAGAACAGAGATAATAAACTGAGGAGCAAGGTAAGAAAGGTAAATAAACCTTTCTTTAGAGTCACAGTTCTTTACAGGTTATATAGCTGAAAAGAACATTTGCAATGAAGCGTAAAGCCTATTGCACATCACACTGGCTTTATAACTCTGAGAATTCAATATTTCCAATTCAATATTGTGCCTCATTTTAACAGTACTACATTCAAATAATGCCATAACTGAGACCACAGAGAGCCACGACTTCAAATTTACACCAAAAAAGGCAGGGATTATTTTTGGTAAACAAACAAATGCTTAAGCAAGCATGATAAGTGGGTAGAGATGTGCAAATCTCTGTACCTGGGTTTAAACTGTTCAAGCATGTGCTGCAATCTAAAATTGTCCAAATTGCCTTTTCAAAACATCAACATAGAGGGTGTCGAGCTTTGAAAGCTGAATCCTAACTACCAGTCACGGAGTAGAATTTGGGTATTAGGGTAATTAAATACTTCAAAATGAAAATTACTATTATTATTACTATTGTTAATTTTTGTGAGAGCAGTGCATATACACAGAAATTCCACAAAATCTATGCTGAAACTAGAGAAACCCTAACCTTTATTGTCATAGCATTGAAATTGGTAAAGAGAATCATAGAATTTTAGTGGTACTGGTACCGACTACATTCCTGGTATCATGACTTCCGTAATTCCAGCATTAGGGATGTCTGCATACCTGCAAAAACATTGTAAAGCAATCATCACAAAGTAATGTTGCCATTTGTTTTCTTCGCACTTAAGGCAGTTTCCGTGATTTTGTTTCAGGTGTTACATTGTCCAATTCCTGCAGACATGTCTTAAGATGTGTAATAGTACAGGGTCAATTTTAAATAGCAAAAATACGACCCACTTCCTACATTCTCTACTGGAGTTGGGTCACGGCCGCAGGCAGGCAGTCCAGTACCAGTTCTTCCACAGCCCTTTGTAATATACAGTATGTGGTTTAGCATTGTCTGGTTAAAAGAATGCATGCACGTTCCATGAAAAGATGTCGTCT
>JAYJMA010060823.1:0-10611 GCA_036873895.1 Parotocinclus cabessadecuia
GTATTCTTGTTTCGTGTGTGTATGTGTGTGTGTGGGGGGGGGGGGGTTACCTGGCAGTGTCCTGGCACAAACTGGATCAGATATTACTGAAGCTTTTCCAATGCCCTCTGTGTTCTCAGCACGCACTCGGAACATATAAGATGATCCTGTTTCCAGGCCTTTCACCTAAAAAATTTTGCATTAGCACACAATTTACTGTAGAACACAGAACAATTTGAGTCCATATAAAATTCGGCTAATTAAGTGATGGTGCCATTTAGACAACAGCAGGCTGCTAGTGGGTAGCTATTCATTACAGATGTTATACCTTGATGTAGCGGTGGGTCACAGCACTCGTATTGATAGTAGTCCAGATGTCAGTTCCTGTCTTGCACATGTCCACGTAGTAGCCAGTGACAGCGCTGGTGCCGCTATAGACAGGAGTTTTCCACTCCACCACAACAGAGTCATCTCTGACCTCAGTGGTGCTCAGGTCATAGGCTGGACCTGGGAAGGGAGTGACCAGTTGTCTCAGACCAGTAATAAGTATTTTACTTTCAATCATTTAGTGCAGTACTGTATCATACAATACAATAATTTTTTAAATGTTGTTTTCAGCAGGTGTCACAGAGGTTCATTTGTATTTGTGTTTCAGATGTGAATTAGATGTATATATGATTACATAGATTTTTTTAGAGTATTTCTTCCCCACCCCAATTTGCTAATTCTGGGCTGTTTCACTAGACCAGGATACTTCTATTTTCCCTAGACCAGGCCTCTGACAACCCACAACTTAATCTACTACACATTTTATTTGGGCGATGCTATATGCAGCAAACTATATCCCCTGGTTATAATTCTTAACTTGACTGTTAAAGGAAAAGCACACTGGTCATTGTATCTGTATTGGTGTTTGAGAAAGTGAACGCTGGTCATTCTTATCAATTTGCCACTATTAAACGTTACATGAAATAAAAAAAAATCATGCATCTTCAACAACATCTTGTTAAATGTTTGTACACTTCCATATGATTACACATTGTAATTGCTAATGATTTGGTCCTTCGCGTTACACATGTTGTAATTATTATGACACTGTAGCTCCACTATAATGAATACAAGTTCTAGATTGTGCATCTGGAGTGTTAAGATTATAAAGGACAACCTTTGCTCATTTAATGCATGATTGTGGTTTGTTACCTGGCTCAGGCATGTTCCATGCTTCACATGTGAATGGAGGGCTAACAGGAGAGGCTTCACCCAGACCAACCAAATTGGCACCGTAGACCCTGAACTGATACATTGCACCAGTGGAAAGGTTTGGCACCTGCAAATGAAACAGTATACAAGAATACAGGAATGCACACACTATTATTATTCTTATTATATGAAGCAGTGACAGTGATTAATTTGACATAAACATATGAAGAAAGTTGCTACCTTTAACAGCCTCTCTTTAATGGGTGGCACGTTGACCTCGTGCCATGTTTTCTTGGCAACGGTGCACTTGTCAACATAATAGCCAGTGACCTGAGAACCTCCAGAGTGGGCGGGGCGCTTCCAGTTGATCACCATGGATTGGCCGTCACAGTAGAGGAGAGCGATATCATATGGTGCTGAGGGAAGCTCTGCACACAAGATAAATGACTTGCGCTGTACACGCCTATTACTCAACGTCCAGTGCTGCACGCAGTGCTCTGGCTATCTCTGACTTTTAATAAAGCCATTTTGCAGACGTTTATTGTCTGCCCCAACTTATAACAGAAGAATGATTAATGGCGAACGTGATGCATTATGACTGTCGTGTACCACAAATCATGAATAAGAAATTGGCCTGAAAGTAGATGTTGAACACAACATTTGAAAAGTTTTCTAGCCCTAGCAAGAAAATTAGTTATCCTTAGTAACTTTTACTTAAGGAAATGCACATGGTGAACTCTAAAGTTAGTTCATATAATGCATGATGTATTATCTACATTGCAATAGGCAAAACATCCTCATGGGTGAGGACACTATCTGGGTATGAACCATCAGAAAAAAGTGAATTTGGACTGCATAATGTAAAATGAGAGCCAAAAGTACAAAACAACTACTATACAGTGGGAGCCAAAAGTGATGGACCACTACTGAAAATGTTTTTTGGATCTTTGTGGAGAAAGAGTTACATGGAGCAGAATAATGACCCAAAACATAAAAACTGCAACAACTACTATTGAATTTCCTCCACAATTAACTGACCTAAAGCCCATCAAGCATTTAGGAGGGCACTTTAAGACAGAAAAAGCCAAGAATTCAGCAACATCACAAGATAATACTAATTATCAAATTTTGCTTTAACTTGTGTGGCCAGCTTGACTGCATTAGAGCAGAAGAGAAAATAGAAATGCAAAATACGAATAGAAAAATACAACGTTTTGGAAACTTCTTTGTCAGTCAATTTGTTATGCAAATTGTTATATAAATTTTAGCAAATGCATCACAGAAGCATTTTCAATGCTCCAAGAAATAAAGGTTATGAACCACTGATCTATGCTGCAAAGAGCGTTGTGTCCCTTTTTGAGTCTTTGTCTTCCCAGTTCTCACTAGGCCTGCTTGATTAGGAAAGTGCGCCTAGATATGTGTAAGCGCTAAAAACTGCAATATAAATAAATATGGCTTGATTGACACATGATCTGTTGTTCTGTAACTTGTCTTTTGTCTTCTGCATTTACGCCTCAATTCTGAATTTAACACAAATATCTTTATTTTCCTCAACTAGGGGAAAGTAGTTTTTTTTATACACACACATTTGTTCCTACTCTTTAACTAAACTTGCAAACATCAATTCTGCTTTGTTAATAATTGTTGACGTTATGAACATTTCTTTCACACAATTGCCAAAAACCTCAAATAAGTCTTCCTAGCTATGCACAGTGGGTGCCTGGCAAAGTCTGATTTCTGTGCTCATTTTTGTTGTTGGCGCTTGGAATCCCAAGACTGGAGCACAACAAAGAACTAGTATTTCCTTCTACTTTTAGGAACAGCAGTTATAAATTGTTGCACATATGTGATGCAATAAAAATGGTTACTACGTTTTGCTGATTAGAACAGTGTGTGCTTGTATGCTGATATTCTTATTCAGTTGTTCGGATGCCATTAAATTCTTAAAAACATTCATTTTGCCTGCATGAGCTAATCCCTGCTGCAGTCGTGTGCTCTGTTATTAGTTGCGTACTTTGTACTTCATACTTTGGAATTGACAGTCATTGCATCATCTTCCAAGTTTGACCATGGCAGCACCTCTGCTTGTACAGTATGTACGACTAGAAAACTAACATGCGAACATTGTAAACAGACTTGCTCTTGAAGTAAGGAACAGTGATCTTTTTTTACATACTGAGAGCAGCTCTGACAGAGATTGGTGCAGATTCCTGGGACTCCTCGCTAAGCCCCAACTCATTGATGGCCTGCACACGGAAGACGTATGTCTCTCCTGTTTTTAGTCCATGAACGACAAACCTGAAAGATAAGCAATTCTTCTTATATGCTGCTCACAAAAATTAATAATAATAATTTTTGTGAGCAGTGTAGTTGATTAGTGCTGTAAAGTAAAAATGCTTTAAATAAAGTGTTAACAGTTTTTTTTATCAGTTAACAAAATGCTATGAGCACCTTTTGCCTTCAAAACAGATGCCTCCCTGATGATATTGCATTTTGGATAAGTATATGTTTGTATTTCTTAAATACATTTGCTGAAATGCAGTCCCAGACTCGCAAGGAACCTTCACTGTGCTTCATTGTTGCCTACAGACACTCATTTACACATCGTTGCATTGTAGTTTGTATGTTTTTGTGCAGAGACGCTTGACCTTGTGTCTACGTCAAAACTATGGCTTTTTGGCCACAATACTTCCATAAAGACCGCTTCTGCTAAGGCTATTTTGAAAGTAGATGGGTGTACTTGGTTCCCGAGTCCTGAGCTGATGGGACTGCTGGAAATCTTCTGAAGTCATAGGGAAGTAAGCGGGATGTGTTTTTTTATCCGAGAACTGCATCTACGATCCTCAGCTGTTTTTAAATCTTTGCCTGGAAGAGACCTTGCTGATGCAGTATAACTACCTTGTGTCTTGTTGCTGTCTTCCACAATCTCATCTTTGTGGAAGAGTTTGGCTGTTCCTCACCAAGTTTCATCCTCTTCTGTTTAGCTGTTTCTCTTTCAGATAATGACTATCTTTCAACCCACATATGAAAATGATGATCGTTATCGTCTGTTTGGTACAACTGGTTAATTATTTACCTGAGTATAATCCCACTTTTGTGCGAGTGCTCCTGGAAGATCTGATGCTGGCGTGAAGGCGAAGGGTGTTCACACCAATTGTTGACTTGATTTAGATTGTTCTATTGTTCATTCACCTTGCATTTTGTTGGCTGACAAAAATAAACGTTTAACATTTTTAAAAAACTATTTAACTATTAACATGGTATTTTTAAAAACATTCTTACTTTTGAAGATTGTCTTCCGCCTAAAACCTTTGCACAGTACTGCATAAAGTGCATTGCACAGAACAGGCTTTTTCATACTTTTAAATCTTCATTATGTGTTTCAATAGAATGCTTTTGAAATCACATGGAGATGGCAACCACCATTTATTCTAGCTACGCACTTCTAGATTCCTAACTTCAGATTCCTTCCGTAAGTCCAAAATATCTGGTTTCAGATTAAAATCATTTATGCTAACCTATAGCCAAATCAAGAACAGGTGTGTTTCCCGATAATGATTAATCTTGGTGACTTAAGATCAACTGTTAAAATGATCTGAAAATGACTGTTAAAAATTTTGCAAATGCCAGTTTTGCAGGTGTTTTCCCAAAAGTCTTAAAAATAACGAATGAGTTTTAAGTAGTTCCTTGTTGACTCCACCACTGCATCTACACTGGAAAAGCACTGGCAGTCTAAAACTGCACCACCAATTTACATACATTTTCTCATTATCGTACCACCAAAGTATCATTACTAAAATAATATTTATTAAAAAATAATAACTAAGAAATATAGAAATTTCTGGCATAATATTTAATTATTTGTTTCATTGAATGTAATTATTTAAACCCTGGAATAAAATACTACATACCATGGAATTTTGGAATTTGAACGTATTCAGATATCACAAGTTTTTTTGCCTCTAAATTCATACTAAAGTTTTTATTTCAAACATTAACCCCCACCCCCCACCTCCTCTCTCAAATGCCTTTGGTGTGCATAGACCCAGCTCTTAATTTTTTTTTAAATTTTTTTGTTTGTTTATTTTTTAAGTAAGTGGCTTCTAACGACTTAGAAATGCATACGAACATCAAGTTACGAAGTACTCTGTGAGTTAGGTCCACATACTCAAAGTAAACCATAAAAACCAGTCCAGGGTAATTACAAAGGGCTTTAGGAAAACCCTTGTAAATTTAAGAATGTACAGGCAAACATTTTGGGAAATCCACCTTAGTTTTGTCAGCATGAGCAAAATTCTTCACTTAGCCAAAGCAAAAACGGTTTGGGTAGAAGTTTTTGAGTGACTATTTGGCTAAAATTAAGCATTTTTTACGATTGACTGTCATTGATAGCCAAAATATGATTGTTTAGGTAGACAAAGATTAAGTGCTGTGGTAAGCATAGACCTGTTTCTATGAGTAATGTAGCATATACACAACTGTTAAAGGATCTAATATATAAATAATCTCATAACTCTTATTTCTAAAGCAGAACACATACTCTGTCTTCTTGTTTGGTTTGTGGTTGGCAGAAACCCAGTCCTTTGATCCTTTAACACATGAATCAATGTAATATCCAATGAGATTGTTGGGCTCTTTTGGAGGGGCCCACTGGATTAAAACAGATGTGTTGCTTTCCCTCGTCGCCACAACCTGACCAGGAGCTGAAGGAACACCTGGAGGAACAGAGGACCTCATATCAGTAATGTCATCCAATACTGATCACATTTTTAAATGATTTACAGAGCATATATTTTCTGAAAGCCCATGGCAGCATTGCCAATTACAAATACAGTCTCTGAAATGGGCCTGGAATCAGAATACATCTCTGCACTCGGCATCCTAACGGTGTTCTCTTCACTAATGGTCAATGGATGTCAGATTGTTCTTGGGCCAGACTTTTTTTATTGCTTGTTTCGTGGATCTACCGACGGTCATATCTGAAGAATACAATTTCTTTTGTATTTCTCGGATCCGCCGCAGCACCAATGGTTGAAATTCGAAAAAATTTTGTTTTTTTTTTATCTTTTTCCGCCCTCCGATGGAGAGCCAACCGTTTTCTTCTATTCATTGTATTTTTTTCCGCCCTCTAGAACGAATAGGTCCTTATTTTCCACACCACACTTTTCGAGTTTTTCTCGCTCTGTCGACGCAACACAGACAACTATGGGAAGGATTAGTGAGCGAGACTGAATAGGTGAATTACATTCAGCCATGCATATTGGTTTAGAGTTACATGTGTGCATATATACAGTCTGACAATGTATTTTCAGAGATTTTTTTTAATGTAATGCAAACACCAGTGTTGTTCGCATTTATTTTGAAGAGTTACACGCGTGTTTATTAGCAACTAAAAGAGCTTGTCAAAGCAGAAATATAATGAGGCTGAAGTTGGCTTCTTATTCGCAAGCTTCTTATTTGGATTTTCCTGTCCACCTTAAAAAGTAGAAATGGTGCTATTTTGCCCGTAGATGGGAAATTTCACCTTTTCGCAATTACATTCATAATACTCATTCCAATTAGCCATAACTCATGAATGCCAAGTTTAAAGAGTCATAATACAAAAAAAAATTTAAAAAAAACAATAAATGTAAACATTTAACAGACTAGAGTAAAGCAGAAAGGAAAAGCAGTTGGGAAATGAATCTTCAATGCCAAGTTCAGAGGGCCAGGTGGAAAAAACAACACAATAAAAGTTCTTGTAATTCATACTGCTTACGGAGAGGGGCATGGTTACTGGACATAAAGTAAGCAGAAAAGGCAATTATTTCTCATTCAGTCTTCTATAATATGCCAAGTTTAGAGCTTCAGATAAAAAAAATGGTACAGTAAAATTTGTTGCAAATCATGGTATTGGTGTCCTGTTATATCTATTGTTATATGACTAGTGTCCATAACAAACTATTGAATAATCTCGAGTTATGGCTAATGGAATGAGTACTATGAATGTAAAATGTACTATAAAAATCCAAATAAGAAGCCAACTCCAGCCTCGTTATATTCTAAATCATTGAAATTTCTGCTTTGACAAGCTCTTTCAGTTGCTAATAAACACGCGTGTAACTCTTCAAAATAAATGAGAACAACACTGGTGTTTGCATTAAATAAGAAGGCACATAAAAACAAAAAAAAAAACATCTGTAAATTCATTGTCAGACTGTATATATGCAAACATGTAACTCTATACTCATGTAAACCTATATGCATGGCTGAATCTAATTCACCTATCCAGTCTCGCTAACTAGTCCTCTTCGCGCTGGGCACTGGGTCAGGCCGCACTGTTCAATTAGTTGCGTGGGTGATTGATCTGTGCGGTTTAACTGAGTACGTCTATTTGGACAGACTTTTGAGGTGTTCGGCTTCCTGTAGAACTATTCGCTCCCCTCGTATGCTGGAGGGCGGAAAAAAATGAAAAAGAAAATGGTTGGCTCTTCATCGGAGGGCGGAAAAAGATTTTAAAAAATGTATATATATGTATTTTTTTCGAATGTCAACCATTGGTGCTGCGGAGGATCCGCGAAATACAAAAAAAATTTTGTTTTTTATTTTGTATTCTTCAAATATTATCGTCGGCTTTAGCTATAAGTGGCGACTTGTGGCTTATTTTTCTTATTCGCTTCTCACGTACTTTGGTCCAATTAGGTGGAATTTTGGTCCAAATAAGTGAATAACATTACACGTATATAATAGGATTTGTTTCGGTACTTTAGGATTTGGTCCGAATAAACGGCTGGTTCCATTAACCGGTGGTCCAATTAACCGGAATCGACTGTGTATGCGCTTTGTACCATAAATGCATGCTTTGTATCCCTACAATTACAGTTTCCCAAAACCACAGATCAGGTACTATTTGGGTGGTGGATCGTTCTAATGATTGCAGTGACATTGACGTGGTGGCGGTGTTATTTTTGTTAATATTGCTCAACACTGTTGATGTGAAGTCAGAGACAGCAGCTCATCTGTTGTTGTACACTTTGTATACTAGTTGCTGGATTTTTGTCGGTGGACTATATTGTGGCCCCCTTGTGTCCTCGATTGTTGACAGCACTGTCACAGATAGTGTGGTCAGCAACACTGGAGCCACACACTTCAGTTACTGCACACGGACTCACCACCTTCAGAAGTTTTCTGATGATTCTGCAATAGCTGGATGCATCAGCAGTAGTGATGAGGACGAATACAGGGCGACGGTGAAGGACTTTGTCACATGGTGTGAGCTGAACCATCTGAAGCTCAATGTGGTAAAGGAACTGGTGGGACAAGTGGACCATGGACGCCTGTGTTCATCAGCGGGCTCAGTTTGGAAACTTTGAAGGACTGCAAATATCCAAAGTGTCAAAGTTGTCTCTATTGTCTGAGGCACCTGAGGTCCTTCAATATCTGCGACTATGCTCAGGATCTTCTAGAAGTCAGCAATGGTGGTGGCAAGTGCTGCACTATGTGCTGTGACGACAACAGACTCAACAAACCGATACACAAGGTCTGTGATGTTGTGTTTGTGGAGTTGGACTCACTGATGGCAGTGCCAGAGAGGAAAACGCTGTCTAAGCTGAATGCTATTATAGATAATGGCTCCACTCTACAACATGCTGATGAGTCACAGGAGCACATTCAGTGCAAGACTCACTGCACCAAAATGCACCACCGAGCGCCACGGGAGGTCATTCCTACATGTGGCCATCCAGCTCTATAACTCTTCCCTCAATGTGTAACACTATGCTTCATCTGTGTAATAGTCAAATTATACTGTTAATATGTGCAATAATAATAACGTGAGTCATTGTAATGTGTGCAATAATTAGAGCTAGTTTATACCGTGTTTGATAGTCATTATCACAGTTACTGCCACTTAGCCACATCATTTAAATACATGTAGCTACTTCAAATGTGTTCTCTATTTGTTTAAAATGTTATAGAGTTGTTTATTCTTACACAAATGATTGCAACTGTAACCACTGCAATTTCCCTCCTGGGATCTACAAAGTATTTCTGACACTATTTCTGAGTTGTTTAAAAACTCCAGCAGCACTGCTTTGTCTGATCCACTCATACCGGCAACCCTCACTAACACAGCACCATCACACCAGTGTCACTGCAGCGCTGAGAATGATCCACCACCCAAATAGTACCTGATCTGGGGCAGCCAGGTGGTGGTCCTGACCATTAGAGAACAGAGTAAAGGAGACGAACAAAGTCCATAGAGAAACAGTCTGTAATTGTAAAACTACAAATCTGTATGTATGGTAATTGGAACTGATAAAATGGGCAATGAGCATAGAAACCTACCTAATAAAGTGTCTAAGTTTATATATGGTCATGTATCATTGGTTATCTCATTTAATGTGTTTTTACTACAGGGGTGGCTGAAACATTTAGGGGCTTAGGAATGGCCTCCCTTGTCATTTTGCTCATCTTTGCCCTCATTCAGACTCTCATCAGGCAGAATGAAGACGAAAGTAAGTCATATCTCTACCTTTAAGTTGCTAGTTAACGTTGTTCTAACACAAACCCAAAACCTTCGGTACAGAATGATACCTGGTTTGCATGCATTTAACCAAAACAGGAGACTCGATGCTTGCTGAGAACATCCCAGTGCCTTCCAGTCCAGTGCCCATTGCCACTATCGACATGGTGCAGAACCAGAATAGATCTGCCGTGAGGCCTGACACCATACCACGTGCCAATAAGACCAAGCATCAGGAAGAGCAGGAGGATGCAAACAAGCCAGCATGGGTGGTGTCCACTTCACCATGGGTTGCTATCTCATTTGCCTTTTGCCAAATCAAAGAGGCAACCAAACTGGTGAAGAGAAACCCTCCAACAGAACAGAGCCCACAGGTACTGTATCATATACACAGTGATAGGGCTGCTCAGTTAAACCCATCAAAATCATGATAACAACTAGGACTCTTCAGTTTACTAAATATAGAGCACTGTGGTGTTGTGAGCATCCATGGTTTATTGTATTCTATGCATGGAAGTATCGATCTGTAGATAAATGGATGGCTGTATGCATAAACAGATAAATATACAGAGTAACAAGTACGTATATATTTATGTGTGGATGGACTGAAGGCTGGATAAATGTATGGAGAATGGACATGATGGCACGTATGTATATATGGAAGGGAAATAAAGTAGGGAGATGTAGAGAGATGAATTTTAATATGGATGCATAAATGGTTGCATATGTGTAGATTGTTGGATAGACCGAGACGATAGAAGGCTGTCTGTAGAGATGGGTGCACAGATTAAACAATGGACTTATCTATAGCTCGAAGGATGGGTTCATATGTAATGGCTAAAGGGATTCATTGAATAGGGACTATATAGGACCTATGTTGTGATCTTTGTGAGATTTAGCGTATCTTAACCTTAGCACCTTGTTCCCTT
>JAYJMA010060834.1:0-10611 GCA_036873895.1 Parotocinclus cabessadecuia
AAGTTGGGCCCTTAACCCACAATTGCTTGAATTGTAAGACTGTATGAGTTGTAAGTCGCTCTGGATAAGGGAGTCTGCTAAATAATGTAAATGTACTAGTGACAGTAGTAAAGCTTACCCCACCATCTGAACTTCCATAATTTGATTTATTGCAGTAGCATATGTGGTATTTTAATTTTCCAACTAGATAGCGGAACCAAAAACGGTTCCCATTGTCTGTATATTTGTTACCCAAACCATTCTTCACAACAAGATGCAAATAGGTGTTCAGTTTATACTCTATATGTCTGTTAATTGATTAGACATATTTTAGTGGTCACTGCACTTTGCAGTTCTACAGTTATAGACTGTAGTCTATCCTTTCTCTACATATAAGGGTGGCGGGCCGTTCACCTTTTTACCTGTAAAGTCAGCAACAGCAGCTCATCTGTTCCTGTTTGTTAGTCATCATCCAAAATTCATCGATAGTCACAGGACGCAGCCTACAGATTCCTGGGGGCTAGACAGTTTTGGCTAATGGACTGTTTAAAAATGGTTTAAAATTCCATCAGCACTGCTGTGTCTGATCCATTCATACCATTATAACATGCACTACCATACATGCTATACAACACACCACCACATCAGTGTCACTGCAGAGCTGAGAATGGTCCACCACCCAAATAGTATCTGATCTGCGCTGGTACTGTGGGGTCCTGACCATTACAGAACAGAGTGAAGGGTTAAACAATGTATTGGAACAGATGAAAATCAGTTTGTAATTGTGGAACTGCAAAAGTACAGTGTCTGCTAAAACTTAAATAAAGAATAAACAGACTAGATTGAAAAATGTGGAATGCTTACATTTGCACAGTACTATATGCTGGAATAGCAGGGTTTCACTCAAGGTGATGCATTGTAGTTTTGCTCATGTGCAGTTTGCGCATTCCAGTTTCAAAGCACTACCTTTGCAAACATAACTAATGAAGTATAATTTCCAACACAATGGGTCAGGAATTATGAATTATTATGGCAGGAATAATTATGAATTATATTGATATTGCATGATAATGAAGAACGATATTGCATATCATATAAATGCACTTCTTTATTGTCCATCTCTGACTTGTTAAATGTATTGTTGGTGTAAGGACCTATGCTCAGGTCTAGGAGAGGTCTAAGACAATGGGTCGTGTCAATGCTTCCTCTTAGTCTGCTGTGGTGACTGTATGTATGATGGTAGATGACAGCACTTGGTTCTAACATCTTTTACTGGATATGTACTGCAGCGTAGTCGCTCTATCAGTAAGCTGCTAAAAGCATTTCCTCTGTCTGAGGGCTCAACTGTGGAATGCGCGTCTCCCAGGAATCCCCGGGTGGGGGGTTAGGCGAGTGTGAGAGAGAAAGCGGCACGGGAACGAAACACAGGCATGGGCAGAGCTGATGACGCACATCTCTTCCTGTTCAGTATTGACTGATTCCAAAATAGACACCGTTGACGAAAGATATGTAGAAAAGGGACAGTCGGTGTGAATGTGTTGCACGATCATGTGCAGAATAATTCATGTTTTTTTTTTCCCCCAAGACTGTCCAGGTGGGATTCCTGCTTAAAAACAATCAAATCAAATAAGTGCCAGCTTTTAAGCATTAGTTGCCCTGTATTGGGCTACACATGTGCAGTGCTAAACAATAAAATTAGCACAGAAGGAATAGGCTGTCACATTGTGACAAGTTTTTAGTAATTAACAACAACAGTATGCTATGGCAAAAGAGAACTTGCCACATGGGTCGTGAGGTATATTGTGAAAGTCATTAAATTGGGAGAAAACCCATGCAGAATCAAACCAGAGGTTTTGAAGCTGTCAAGCAGCTACATTTAGTAATGTGCCAGTGTCACACCTAACCAAATCGCCTACCACGCTGCAGTGACATGTTACGTAATATATTGGGTTAAATTATCTTTATTCCAAATATGTAAGGAGTAAAGGGCTGTGTGCTGTTATTCACTGCCTGAGAGTGTTAGACATTAATCATCCAAAAGTTGGTTATTTTCCAATAACACAATATCTGTGTGCCTTATTCTGTTTATGCAAATTCACAAAAAAACAAATGCAATGTAAATTTTAGACATCATGTGGAACAGCCATTTTCCCTACTTTCACTTTCATTATAACACGGGTGAATCTCCATCCTCTTACTCCCTTCATGTTTGATACAACTAGTCAAAACTTCAAAATAACTGTACCAGTAATCATGTTGTTGTTATGATTTTATTGCTTACACCTTTGGATACACTTTTAGTGACCAATCAAATGTTTAGCTTTTGGTCACCAGGGACAAAACTGTTACTCTAACACACTTGTATTACAGTGAGTATTGCTTATATAGTTCAAATGTTTACATGCATTTAATAAGCTGGTAACTGCAGAAAATCGGAATTTGTCAGTAAGCCAGTGGGTCTAAATGCACTTGGATAAACAGATAATGGGAAACCAGCCAATAATTTCACTAAAGTAAAGTAAACTTTAATAATAAATTCATTCATTTATTGTCTTATTCGTGGGCAAGCCTGTGCCTTACCGGCATAAAAGGGTGCAAGGCAGGAACAACCCTAGACGGTGCACCAATCCATTGTAGCGCATATACATGCGTAATCACACGCTAAGGGCACTATTTTGGAAACACCAATTAAGCTAGCACACACGTTTGGAATGTGGAAGGAAACCATAGTTAAAAAAAATTCCCACATAGTAACGGGGAGAACATACAAACTCCACACAGGTGGAGCCCAGGGTCGGGATTGAAGTGGGTACCTCTGAGCTGTGATGCCGCAACTGTGCCCAACTTAAAATAATGAAGTTCTTTATTTCAATTTTAAGCATCTACCACATTTCAGATTCTGATTTTGTAGTGCTGGCTTTTATTCCAGCATTGTCAGATCCTGCAAGAGAAACAAGCTAGCCATTTCCAGGACAGCTCTACACACTATATGGTTATGTTTGCATGCATGTACAGCCTGAGGAAACTGATTGAAATCATATAAGTAAGCATATATCCAGTATATAACTTCTGAAATAAAACCCAACTCACTCTATCAGATTCTCTAGATCTCTCTAGATCATAGTCCGATCTGAGAAATCAGAGTATGACGTTTACATGATTGCTCGAGTAATTGGATAACTGCTCAAATGTGAATATGATTGGGTTATTAAGCACCAGTAAAGGCACGCAGTCTGTTGGACTAGCTTACAAGAAACACAAGATTAGTTGGATCTTAAATGTTTTACAAATTACAGAAGAAGACATGCTTTCACACATTTCATTGTAAGTTGTATAAAGCTGTTTCTTTGCAGCTGGCAAAGTTTAAATTATTCAGTGCGATGAACTTACCAGCGCGTAGAACTTTGGTCACCTTTCTAGATAATCCGTTAGAAATGTTTTCAGGGAACCAATCAGTTATTAAAAGATTTCCCAGCAGTCTCTCAAACTAATTAATCCTAATGCCCTTTTAAGGTTGTAAGACGTTGATGTTTTAGGCAGTAGATCTCCAATCCCTGGGGAAAGATGCTTATTTAATGATCGAGACTGCTGAATGTGCTCCAAGAATAAAGTGGGGGTTTTTTCTATAAAGAAGAGAAAAGGAGTGACGTGCACATGTGACCATGATTTAAGATATGTTTGACTGATATGCATTAAGTCACAGAGGCCTGAAATCGAAATGCATAACTTACTGTAACTTAAGCACTTTTTTTTTATTTCTACATAGGTTTTTGGTGAATGAAATGAGTCTTGGTTGAGGAAAGTAAACTAAAATTGAGAATCAAGTGCTGTTCTTATTACTAGTTCTTTCCCTTTTGAATCTTGCTGATGCAGCATGATCTCTACAGATATCCACAGAAACCTCTTTTCTTGAATGTGTGAGTAAAACTAAAACACACTCTTAACCAATAGTGACAACAAGGGCAGTAAGCTTAGGAAACCTTTTTTACTTTCAGAGATTTGATTTTGTCTTGTGTTAATTGTAACTTGTCATATTTTTGGTTTATTCCAATTTTACTCTTTATAATATTTATATACTTTATATAATATTTCACAGTAAACTAAAGTGTTTACATGGATGTAGATAATTGTTTTATGTCTGTGCTCGTCTATCTATGTCCATCTGGCTCTGTGCATGTGTGAGCCTGTGTCTGAATCTGTTTGTGTATCTATGTGTGTGGGAGGAATGGTTTTTCAGGAAGTGGCTAAACTCTTTTGACCTCTCGTGACACGGGCCAGATATCTAGAAAAAGCAATTTTGTGTGAAAACTGGGACTGGGACTAGGGCTGCAACTAACAATTATTTTAATAATCAGTTATTCGTCTATTATTTTATTTATTTTTATTTTTTTTTTCAATTAATCGATGATTTAGATATTTCAAATAAATACTTTCCATGTATTTAATCAGAAATAGAACATTGAATAATAGAGAAATTAAGTGCTTACAATAATTAAATAATAGATTAAATTAAATAAAACTTAAAACTGCTGTTTTCTGGAATGAGAAAGACAGTATAGCATGAGTATAGGTAGTTCAATTTAAACAGGTCAATAAACGTTTTATTTACAGCATTAGGTTAAGGCGCGTAAGTAACAAAAGTGCAAAAGCTAAGAGAGACGCACACACTGGCACAATATGTAACATAGTGTGTAAATACCTAATTACACAAATTAGAGTAGCTCGAATATGTTACATTAATCCCTGTCTAAATGTAATTTATCCTTTATCCATGTTATAATTATTTATAAGGCACATAAACACTGCTTAAGCTAATTACACTTAAGTAAAAGTACTCACACGTACTCTATCACTGCCATTATCCAGTTAAGAATTTAAAAATAGCATGAACCGTGCTATGCTATGCCGGTTCACATGGTAATCCTCATCCATTTGTTCCCGTGCCAAGTCAAATCACTTTATCAAAGCTTGCATGTTACATATTTCTTAGTTGCATATAGCGTGAAGTGCTCCCACACTTTTGAAGATTTAAGCCGAACCTTTTTTTTTGCGTCAGTCATGTTTCTTTTGTAAAATGTATTAACTTCTGAGTGTTGTCTTCGGACTCACTATATAATATTAATACTGTGAGTTACTTCTAGTAATCATTCACGGACATGAGGATGCAGTACAACTTTCTTTACTCTCTCAACTTTCTTTGCTCTACATAGTGCTAATGACAGTCTCACATAATCAAGCACAGAGTGTTCGCTCGTAAAAACCACACTTAATGTTCAACTTAGTTCGAAATTTCCGTGTCGCTCCCTTCAAGTTGTTCTTATTTATTTTATTTACAGCGTTTATGAAACGCCACAGGTGACGTAAGCGGATATGTTAATGCGAGTAAGATATAAACCGTGTGACACAACGAATCGATAATGAAATTCGTTGCCAACACTTTTAATAATCGATTTTTATTGATTTTATCGATTCGTTGTTGCAGCCCTACTAAGGATGTTGTGTTTGTGAAACAATGTTTACACAAACATCATAAGGTTTCATATGTAGTCTAATTACAAATAAATTCCTAGTCCTAGTTCAGTAATTGGCTCATTCAGGTGATCAGTGATGCTGACAGTGATATTGTTTGTAAGTTGCATTAATAGTTTACCAACAGTAGTTTTTCCACTGACTGACTATGAAGTTATGGGCTGTATCTGAAATGGTACCCTGTTCATTATTGTTTATGGGCAACTACAGTTTGAGTTTGGCAATTGCCTCAAATCAGCTTTACAAATATCTAGACAAATAACCCGAACTGAGCAAGCATAGAATGACAGTGGTAAGGAACTCTCTAAATGTAATGAGGATGAAACATAAAAAGCAAATTGTCCATGGATTTGTAATACTATATAACCAAAATAATTTTTTTAGGGTCAAACACAAGTATGTTAATGCTGTGCCTATGTTATTAGCCCTAGTTTTATCATCTTGTTTGGTCTGTCTTAAAAAAAACGGATTCAGACTTTTTAAATTTTAAATACTGCAGTGTACCTCTAGAAGTCATACCTCCTATCCCGTTTCATTAACTGGAACACCTACCAGGAGGTTCACATACTTTCCCCCTTAGCCACAATTAGTAATGTTCAATAAAGAGATATTAGTGCAGACACAATGTGTTTGTTATTTCGACCTGGGACATGGTCCTACCAAAGGGTTCCTAAACTCTCTCTTGCAAGTTTATATGCACAATGTTTAACATGTATGCATCATATGGACTGCGTTACTTGTTGTCTGGTGGATGACTGTACTGTATTCAACAGCTGCTGTGTTGTACATCATTTTTAAACAAAAGTGTTTCCTGAACAATACCAGCTTACCAGCTAAGTGTTTTACTTGTCCAAATATGCATGGAACCTCAAAAGAGTAGTGTTTTTCTGTCTTTTCTCACACTGTAGATTTAAATGTCTAAATAGAATTATTTAATTGATGTAGTTTGCAGATGTGTGCTTCAATAATATATTGTAATGAATGTACTAATCAGTTTATTCAAGTGAATTTTATTACATGCATTTCCAAAATAAATTGATATTCCTTTTGTACTAAGGTTGTACCCTGTTATTTGACTTCCAGACATACCAAATTAAACTGTCCAGTTTATTATTTGCATCATTAACCACAACTGTTCACTTGACCTGGCATTACCGTGGGCACATGGCATGACGGCCTCCATCCACAGGTAGGTTCACACCTGTAATGAAGGTAGCAGCGTCTGATGCCAGGAATGCAATCGCATGAGCCACTTCCTCTACTTCACCTGGTCTGCCGAGCGCATGGGTGACCTTACACTTCTCAAGGAACTAGAAAGAAAGAGAGAAAACAAAAACACTTAAGCCCTTTCATACCAAACCTGGCAGTTTTAGTAGGCAGTTTCTTAATACAAAGCAACGTCTATAACTAATAAAAGACTAAGAATTCTTTACCTCAGTTTTGAGACTTCAGACACTAGAGATGTGACAATCGACTTGGACTCTATGCATTACGCAATGGCTATTCACAACAGGAGCAAGGGTACATAGATATTAGCCAGTTTAAAGGGACCAGCTAACCTAACTGATTTTGCCATTTGGGAGGGAACTGTAGTACACGGGGGTTACATGCAAACTCCACAATGGCGAATGTTCATGGTTGGGATCAAGCCAGGGACATAGCGAGGGGTAACCATGCTTTAAAAATCAGTAAATATTCATTTAATTAACAGAAAATGAATGAAGAATTTCACTCATAAATATTAAGTTTTATTTCCCTTGTGCTGCACAATTCGTGTCTGTCCTGGTTGACCACTACTCAGGAAACTGGCCGTGTCTCAAAAGCGTCCTATCTGGTGCCCTATTAAAGGTGATATTTCCAAAAAGCACTTTTCAGAAAGACTGGTTTTGAGTGCCTGTTGCTTTCAATGATGATGAGCAGCAAGGCCACCTCACAGCAGATGGTCCTGAGTTCAATCCCAGGGTGGAGCGACCTGGATCCTTTCTGTGTGGAGTCTGCATGTGCTCCCCGTGTCTGATGAGTTTACTCTGGGTACTCTGGTTTCCCCCCACAACCCAAAGACATGCGTGTTAGGTTAACTGATTACTCTAAAATCAACTAGTTGCACCTAGTTTGAACCAATTCTATGGTGAAAAAACTGCATTATGCAAAAATGTAACATGAAAAATTAAATCCTTTGCAATTTCCCTGCTCAAGTCATGGGAGGAGATACTCAGATGGGTGTTATAATTCTAACGAGGCTTCTCATTACACAAAGAGACTGAAATCTGAACTGTTTCTTGGATCTCCTGTATTTTAAACTAGGCAGCATACAAAACATTACTCCATACTAATACTCAAATGTACGTTTGACATTGTGTCACATTTAATTTCCAAACAAAGCCATTATTCTAATCTACAGCACAGATCCTGACCAGTTCTTACCTGTTTATACTGTTCTTCATCCAGGCCTGCACGCTTGTGAACCTCTGTAATGATCACTCCTGGCCTGTTAAAGAATAAAAACCAAACAAGAACACCACACTAAACTTGCATAATCTTATTTAACTGAAATGTATTCAACCCTTTGGAGGACCAAGGGAAATATTTATCCCCATTTATCCCATAAATCGCCAAATGCGATTGAAACAACCTAGAGCGGTCAAATCTGTATGAAACCACTCAGTATGTCACCGACTTTATATAAATACGGCTTGTTTTCATACGTATCTGTTAGTTTCATTGTCAGATTAATAGGAGTTTTGTGTCAAAATAAGTAAATTAATGGCGTACAATCCTTACAATTCTGAAAGTGTTCAACTGAAATTTCGGCCAACTGAAAGCAAAGAATGAAATGAAAAAAAAGTCAGACAGGAAACTAATGCAGATAGCAAACAAACTGAGTTTAGGGATCAAAGTCTTGATCTCTGCACACTCTGAAAGCATGTTTAGCACGTCAGTAATATTTGTAATCCAAAACATTCACACAGAAAGGTAAGAAGCTTCAATATAAAGTCAGAGACAGCACTTCATCTATCATTGCACAGTTTGTATCACTTATCCTCAAATCCTTCATGAGTGCTGATGGCTGGTGGACTAGTTTCAGACCAGCAGTGACAATGATATATTTCAAAACTCCAGCAGCACTGCTGTGTCTGATCCACTTGTACCAGCCCAACACGCACTAACAAAACACCACCACATCAGTGTCCCTTCAGTGCTTATAATGATCCACTAGCAAAATAGTACCCGAACTGTGGGGGTTTCTGAACATTAAAGAACAGAGTAAAGTGACTACAAAAAGTGAAGTATGTAGAGAAACAGATGAACTACAATCTGTAATTATGAAACTACAAAAAAGCTTCTATATGGTAAGTAATAACTGATCAAATAGACAATGAGTGCAGAAGGAGGTGCACCTAATAAATTGATTGGTGGGTGTATCTGGCCAACAACTTACCCAACAGAGTTGACCCGGACTTGATTTGAGGCCAGCTCTGTAAAGTAAGTTGCACTCAAATCACACGCACATGATACTGCACAAGAGAAATTTTTGCAGCAGATATTTTGTAAATCCCTCACCAAGAGCAACGCAGCGTGTAAACTGGTCAATGGCTGACTTGGACATACAATAAGCAAGCACTCCAGGGAACTGCAAAAGTACTACAAGTGTGAATGATTGCATAAAACTGTGCATGGTAGAAAAAACAAAGATCCGTGACAAAAAGATATTTAGTATGCGAGCAAAGTTTTAAAGGGAAAAAGCTAACTCACCGAGCGCTGCCCATTTACGCTGGACACGTTTACAATGCTGCCCTTTGTTTTAATCAAGTGTGGCACACAGAGATGAGTCAGGTGATAAACCGATCTAAAAAAAAAAAAAACAATATTGTTGAAAGGTTTCTCTGTATTAGATAATACAAAACCGTTTGACCGGTTGTTTTAGCTACCGAGGTAGAACAAAATTATAATTAATTACAGCAGGAAATAAAAATGTGTGTGTACCCTGTCTTGCTATACTTGTGAGCACCCAGTGTCCCTACGATGATAAGAAAACCTAGAATTTTGTCTATTGAGGACCCTTTTACCAGTGTTGTCTTATTTAAACTGCTTTTCTTACCTTTTATTTGAAAAACACAACAGTCAAAAGACTTTTAGGTTACTGGGGTTAAAGTTAAAGGTACATGTAGCATTAATTAGCTGCAGTAATCCTTAATTGTCATTCATATCAATGGGAAGTCCTTCATTGTGTCCTCCATACATGTGCGCGTGTGACGCCAGATCAGCTTATTCTAAACAATAAAACAATAAACAATTTGCTTACAGATATTGTATTGGTTGCAGGTTTTTATGGCTTGTTTCTAAAGTGTAGTTGCTCTCCAATTCCAATTTTACAGTTTTATTCAAACTCTAAAGTTAAAAGGAAAATACAGTGTTTCCTTGCCACTTCGCGGTTCACCTTTCGTGGACTCTGTGCATCGCGGGTTTTCAAAAATATTAACGGAAAAAATATATCGCGGATTTTTGCTGATTCGCAGGGTTTTTGCGGAACTCGATCTGCACGTGTGGTATAGTTAACGTATACATATACATGTATTTGATGAACTTTTACATAAAAAAAAAAAAAAAAAAAAAAAAAAATAACAAAATTATTTCAAAAAATTTAATAAAAATATTTATTCTAAAAATAAAGGAATGTTAAAAATCATAAAATAAATTAGGTTTAGGAATTAGGAAATTAGGATTATTTACTCAGCGAATGAATACGCATCAAAAACGAAAAGCCACCTGAGTCTCCACTTGCCTACATGACAAGTTTTTATCTGTGGTGTTGCGTTCGCTGTTTGTGAAGGTTTCATTATAGACTGAATTCACTAAAGCCCTATGATGCCACCCAAATGTTCTGCAAGTTCGACGGCTAAAATAGTGTATAAATACTAAATACTGTATAGCGTCCCTACTGCACGGATTTCCTGGAACGTAACCCCCGTGATAAACGAGGGAACACTGTACACCATTTTATTTGAACAAATGGTCAGTCTTACACATTGGACTAGATTATTATTGACCAATTTGATTCTTTTAGGCTTGTTTTTACAGACCTATTTTTTGCTTCCCTTAAGG
>JAYJMA010060845.1:0-10611 GCA_036873895.1 Parotocinclus cabessadecuia
ACTATTCATTCTTAAATTTAAGTGTATTCTGACCCATTTGGAAATCACTGAGTACTTTGTAACTTGACATTCACATGCAGTTCTGCCTCAGAAGTAGAAATTAATAATTAAAAAAAATAATAATTTTCCCTTTCAAGAAAAGGTTCCATGCAGGTAACAGCACATTTAACTATAGGGTGAGTCAAAAGACACAGGACAAGTTGCTTGCTGCGTTGAAGCAGTTGTTTGGGCAAGACCACTATGAATGCAAAACCAATTGACCAAGATGAAACCACCACTAAGTGGCCAAAATGACCACTATGTGGCTTGTTGTCCACAGTCCCAGTTACTGGGAATTTGTCTATGAGGGATTCAACAGTGCTGTGTAAAATTGGTGATATTTCTGGGTGTCTGTTGTTGAACTCTGTGGCTATAATACGGTAGCTGCGTTCCACGCACATAAGCATTGTCAATTCCATCTCCTGTAACAAACAACAAAAGATTTTAACTTTGACCCTACTGACCCTTACCAGAATAATCTCAGTACTTGAAGATGTAATTGAACATCATGATTGGTTAATTTACCAGAAGTTGCTAATCTTCCTGTGTCAAATCTGGCATTGGGAAGCAGAATTCACTTGATTTATACAGTTGATTAGCTGCTTGGACGTAAATGCACCCAGCTCTCACCTAGCTCATTTTCTGGCATGTGCCTAAGCTGTCTGATCAGTGCACATATCGGCTATGTGACTAATAGGTGAAAGCTGATGCATTTTGTAACATTTTTATCCATGTGCATCTGCGTCAGGTCTGTGAGTAGGTGGAATGCCCACTTGTGTTTGCAGAACCCATGTGGTTGTAGAGATAGCATGACCTTGCTGCACTGATATTCAGTTCATTTCCTATCAGACACTTTTCATGATTGTCTTTCCCACTCCATCTGTGTGGCACATATGAGGCCAGATCTGCCATTATGAGAGAGCTGTTAACTACAAGAATACGACATCCAACACTGACTCATGTGTGGTGGCATAAACTAAGCATAAAATAAATGGATTTTAATGTGGATGCTAAGAGTGATTGGTCAAGGAAGGTGAACTTAACGGACAGTTAAGAGCTCCCGCTCTCCTGTGGTAAGTGTACATCTCCCACGTACTGTTCTACATGTTTCCTGGGACTGGGTACAAAATAAACCATTCAAATGTTCCAAGAGACTCGCGTCAAGATTTCGGAAAGCCTCTCACAGCTGTTAGTCAATATAAAAATTACACATATGGTATTAAAAAGGTTCTGTGTTCATGCGTCTGTGACAGGGACTGGTTTCCTTTCTTCTCCACTGGGACTGAGGAGAGACTAAAGGAAATAGTAAAAGAACATAGAGGGATATAAATAGCAGTGACTGTGGGGTGATGGAGACACAAGCCAAAAATCTGGAGAGCTTCTCAGTGCCATGTTGATTCATGGAAAAGGGCACAAAGTCGACACCATCCATATCTTCTATTCCTGCTAACTTACTCTGAAACCATTAGCAGCATTTATAAAGACTACCTCTACATATGGCGAGGTGTAATGCATTACCATATGTACGCATACTCATGAATGTTAATTCACCAAACAGATTAGTCACTCTCCCCATGCTTATACTGATTGCCTCTTTGTTAGGTACCTGAAACCAGCACAAAAGCCAGAAACATGCATTATAGTTGATATATGAATGTGTTTGCACTTATATGTAAGCAATGCTGTCAACGCAAGTGCTGAGCACAGTAGAACAATGTAATGTACCTGTGTGCTATTAACCACTGTCCAGCTTTGTAAATCCTTAAGATGAATGCAACTAAAATAATGCTTGAATCTAAAATAAAATAAACATTTCTAGCCTGCCCACGGAAGGCTTTAGTCAGCCCTGCTCCTCTTGGTGAGAGATGCAACAGTAGGAACTGTTCATTAGCAGCAGCACTTTTCAATGTCTTTTTATTGGACACTGCAGTGCTGTGTCAGACAGAATTTATAAAAATGGTGAGAATGGTAGAAGACTGCCAGCACTGAAGAGGAGTGGAGATGACAGCATAGAAATTCAAATTAAAATGTTTTAAATAGAAAGCATTAGCCTAGCCTCTCTCTCCTGGAAAAAAGAAAAAGAAACTCTGGCCTTTATCATGTCTCCCAAACTGATATACATTATATGCTAGGTTTTTTTTTTTTGGGGGGGGGTTGGGGGAAGTGGAGTAAATCAAGCATGTTGGTGCCAGTATGCTAAGTAGATAGGGAAATGCTGATTGCTCTCGTAGGAAAATGGAGAGTCTGCATTGCGGAAAGATAATTGATCGACCAAGGCACCAACAGTCCCAAACAACTTATTCACATCGCCTCACTCCAAAATAGCTCAAGGATTTGGGATCGTTGAATGCTCCCCACTCCGGAGCAACTTCCGTCACATTTATCATTAACAGCAGTGCTTCTTGTCATGCCGTTGACACCTTTGGCTGGCTGCGATGAGATGCATCTAAGGGGAGTTATTCTGGTGAAACAGCAGTTCCTGTGCTTCACTTTCTCCCACTTCTCCCAATCAGTTCAAAAGTGAACTCTTCTCGATCTGTGCAGCTTCCACTGATTACATTCTCTCCTCTCCTTTTTTTTTGCAATTGATGACTGTCATGCCACGTCTATTGACCAAATCAATGTGGCATGAATTTAAAAGACTGAACTGAAATTGCAAGATCCAAATACATTTTAACCTTTAACAAGTGTCATTGTGTATTACATACTAATTCATTAATTTGTTCATCTGCGTAATCCTGGGACAGTCAATGCCTTGTCGGAAGCATAGGGGGCAAGACAGGACACCAAGCCATTGTAGGGCAAACTCACTCACACACACTCCTACACACTAGGGTCATATGATGGTCACATTTAGCAGTGATTGGAAAAAAGGAGAGCTTACGAATTAGAAGTGGTCTACATACTTCTGCTATTTACTTAAGTGTCTGCTTATTGTCAGGTAGAGCTACCGTCGTATAATTTACTGCATGAACAGTGCTGTATAGTATATCATATAGGCCATGGACTTTCCTACATATTTTCCCTTTGCTTATTTACTAACTGTTCCATTATTTTGTTTAAAGTGGTATCTGATGTGAGAATGAGTAAAAATAACAGTATTTTGCTGTTTCCAGGTAACACTCTCAGTGTAATATTTGCTGACCAACAGAGAAAGATAGAATCAATTCAATACTGTTCGTTTGCCTGCATGCTGCATAATGAGAGCCATTCAATTATCGCCCACAGGCCAAATGCGACCCATGAGTACATTTTTACTAGCCTTTTTGGTTGTTTTGTACCAGCTAATTAAGTGCAGCCATCTCTCACGTATGAAAGGAGCTCACCTTGCATTAAACTGACACGCTATAAACCTGATGTCACCAGTGTCTTTGTTTAATCAAATAAATGAAAAAATAAATGCTTGTTTTATCATTAGGTAACACATTCAGCATGTATAAGCAGGTGCACTTCAGTATGTAAAGAGTTCATTAAGCCTAATGAATTGGCATATGTATTTTATATACAACACTTGGTACTCATATGGCTGCTGAATATTTATGTTATGTTGTCCTGTTTTACTCAAATAAAGCAGTTTCCATCCTATTTGATCTACTTCATCGTTATATGAAGCAACCGTGCATTGTTTCTGCTTGTATACTTATTGTAGTTAAATTGCTATTATACATTAATATTTAGTCATTTAGCGGATGCCCTTATCCAGATAATCCAGGCAATTGTGGGTTAAATGCCTTGTATAAAAGGAAAAACTGCAGTAGCTTGGAATTTTGGATTTGAACCCTGGACCTTCAGGATCAGAGTCCAGTCTACATTAACCACTAAGACACCAAATTCCTTCTCACAGTTAGGATTTTAGATGCTGTCTAAAGACCAAGAGTGGAAGTCCAGTACCTTTACTGCTTAGCCACCACAGTCTCTGTTTTGTGTACATGAGCTCCCTGATTTACAATAAGAGTATGTTCCAACAAATCCATTGTAATTTGGATGTGTCATGAATGAAGGAGTTTAATATATACTGTATACTGTCACCTACCATAAACATTAAACACTTACATTATCCCACAGTTAGGCAAAATTATTCATACAGCATATTTTATAAGTGTTATATATCTTATGTAATTTACTGAATATTGTGTGAAAATGAAAACAAAACAGCTTCATTACATCTCACATCTTGTGCACAGATGGCAAATTTCACTGTGCTTGGTAATTTTTTTCCTGAGGTGTCTTTTTAGACACACTATTTAGTATGTGCCCAATTGATTTGAGAATCATCCCGCATTTCACTAGCAGGAGATAGTAATCTGGCAGTGATATCAGACGTGAAAAGGTACGTGAATGATTTGGGAGCTGTCCGCCTGCCTAAGTGCTGAATCACAGCAGCATTGTTAGAAGTACAGCGCATTGAAGGTGTACAGATTCCAAATATACTTAAGAGATATGCAGAGAATGCTTAGGACACTCAGGGTGTGAGTGTGTCAGGCAGTGTGTCACTCAGGGTGCCAGTCTGAAAAAACACACCTACACTATGGGGAGGAAAGAGAAGAAGTGTAAAGAGAATCTGAGGAATGGCTTTAATGATGCCTACCAACCATGAGGAACTCAAAAAGGCAGGACTGCTTAAAAATTAAAAAATAAATGACAAACCAAACAACTAAGGCTGAGACTGAAGCAGATTTTCCAATTTCCAAATAAACATAAGATATAAATGTATTTCTCTGCTTTCAAGTACAAACATTAATCGTCATCCTGTTTAAATTATTTTCTGCTTTTCATAAATATAACCTTTTCAGGTCCCTTTAGCTCTCTCTTTAAATAATTAGATATCGTTATGATTCAGGTACCTCGCACAACCGAAATGGACATTGGCTGGACATTGCCAAATAGTCACACATGAGTTTAGATACTCTGCAAACAGCATTTATTTTAAACAATACAATTAATTAAAACATCATCTGAAAGTATTTAGTATGGTACTCTGCTACAATAAAATAAGTCTTTATCTTTGCCGGTGAAACGCTGAAAATGAAAGGAATTTTGTCGTTTTCTGCCTTTACGTCTACACTTCTCTTTTCTGTAAGCAGGGGATCACTCGTACTAGTTTTCTTACATTCGGATGTAAATTAAATGTATATAAGCCAAACTTCTATTTGCTAATATTAATTGTAAAGACCTCTCATGTTAAAGGGAAAAGACATTGATCAGATGGATGTTAAAGGGTAGATACATGTATGCAATCTGATTTGAAATGAAACACTGTATTAAATAAATAAATGATATTACTTATTTAATTATCTTAATAATTATCACTAACGGTGTCCGATTTTTTGCAGTCCAGGCCGGTGTTTTACTCCATTTAATGTGTGGACTAAATAAAAAGAAATGGGGTCTGTAGACTAATGGAAAGGTTGTAAATTCAAATCCTGTTTCTGCTAAGCTGACACTGTTTGACCCTTGAGAAAAACCCTGATCACTCATCTACCCAGCTTACTTGTTAGTTGCATTAAAAATGGCATGTGCTCAATTCTGTAAATGGACGTGTGTCGTAATGCCCTGATTTCCACATGGATGGTACCCATTGAACACAGCTATAGCTATATAATTAGCTAAGAACAGCAAAAGCTGGAAGGCAGTATATTTCTCAGCTGTGAAGGTGAGTTATGGCCATGGGTTATATTGTGCTCTTATACCACAACATATTTCTATTTTATTGATTGTAGGTCATTTTTGAAAGCAACATTTATTTCCTAGCCATATACAGCTGAACAAATATGAACACTATAGGAGTTAATTCCATAGCATGTGAGTAATTTAACATTTCATTTTAGGACTATACATAAAATTAGACAACAACTAGAATTGATAATACTGTATGTTAAAGGTTGTACATCCATTGTTAAATTGCCTGAAATTATCGTTAAATAAACAAATGCTGTATTCAGAACTGAAGAAGTCTTCAATCCATTTATGCACCCAGTCAGAAGGCATTACCGGGACTCGAACCCAGCTGACCCAGTTGAACATCAACAACAATAAAACCAAAGGTAGAAGAACAAACTGTAGAAACTGGCATATTGTGAGGATTCAAGTTCCAGAACTACTACTACCATGGTTAGGTCCTTGAGCAAGGCCTTTATCCTCAATTACAGGACAGGATATGGAGCCCTCACAACCCTGATCAGAAAATGTGGTAATAAAATAAAAAAAAATTGACCAAAAAGCAGTTTCACTATCTAAAACTTTTAACTGATATTATTCCAAGCGCTAAAACACTGTCAAACTGATGTTAAAACTAATGAAAAGTTATCCGATTAAATAATGGACTTACCAACACAATTCTAATTCCATGGTTCCCAATCCTTTGGTCTGGGCCTCATTACTTTAGTCATTTTAATCAAACGGCAAATTGGGAAAATGTTCAGTCACCAATAATATTTGACCTTGTCATGTCTAGTAATGTACCATTTTAAATGTCTTTAATACAATAATGTTTTTTTTCCCAAAAATATTGTGAATATTATACACAACATGGCATGGCCCTTTCCAAATGATCCACTTGTGTTTCTAAGGTATTTGAACTAAATTGACTTGGTGTGCAAATATAATGCTGGATGTAAGCTTATTGGCTGTAGATCTCATCTTTTCTTGGTTCCATTCAATATTTAGTGTAACATTTAGAGAGATTTTTCTTTCCACTGTCACCCCTGGTTTGTTCAGTTAGGGCTTTGGACTTACATATTTTCAGTTATTTCAAAGTTCAATATTCTATGCTATTGTTCTATATTATATATGTATATTATTTAAATATAAATATTTATATTCAATGTGAAATGTTTTAATATGTACTCTTTGATAATTATTGCATTTAGCTTGTGATTATGTTAACAGTTTATTTCCATAATTTAATTCTTACCTATTACATCCAGGCTGCCCAGGAAGCATGGGTCCCTTTTTCATTCATGGTCCCGCCAAGGTTTCTTCTATTTTAACAATTATGGGTTTTTTCCTTGCCACTGTCAGGTGACTATCAGGTTTGCTCAATTAGGTCTTTGGAATTGCATATTTTCTATTTTAATTTATCCCATTTTTTAAAAATGTTCTTATTTATTAGTCTACATATTATTACATAAAAATTAAAATAAATAATAATAACAATATTTTCATATAAATATGTCTTCTTAATTTTTTATACGTACCATCTGTCTATTTAAACTATTACTATAAACATAATAATTAGGTAACTTTAACTTTAATTCTTGTTTTTTTTTCTTAAAGCTGCAGGAGGTCTGGCCCCTTTTTGAGTCTCAGTCCTTGTAGCATTCATGCGTTTTTTCCTTGCCACTATTGTTCTAGGCTTGCTCAGCATTACTGTAGCTAACTAATGTTACATCTACACTATTAACCCCAACCCTTACCCCAGTAGCTTAAATATTTTGACTGTTTTGTATGTTTGAAATGGAATTTGTTTGTATTTGTTCAGAAAATATATTTTTGAGGAAGAAGAAATGCCCCCGAAGGTGAAAAAAGTCGATCTGTTTGTGTTTTGTGAAAATATGGTCCTTACAATGATATATAAACGTGCGCGCGCGCGCATACACACACACACACACACACACACACACTCTCACACACACACACTCTCACACACATACACACACATACACACACGCTCACACACACGCAGTCTGTACTTTCCTCGCCTTCAGGAGCTTCAGTATCTCGGCGTGTCTCGTTGCTGCGTCTCCCTGGACTCGTTGAACGACTCGCTACATTCGGATAATAAACGACATTTTTTTTTATTTGATATAATATTGCTGAAGGAGACTCACGCGAAGACTTACACCACCATTTCCTCCCAGTTCTTTCAGGTGTTACACAGGCGGCTTCATTTTGCGACGATGCGACAGATCAGATTAAATCTCGCCTGGTTTTAATCTGTACTTTTGGTGTTCTTATATGCACTAAGGGAACTATTTTGGATTTTGGATACACCAAGCTTAACATTTTGCACCGACACACAAACACCTGAGAGACTTTTCTTCACCTGAGGAGACCGGACAGAGGTCTCTCGTTCTCTTCTTAAACAGTGATTAGAAGTCCGTTTCCCGCCATGTGTGTGTCAGAAATGCGCTGTGGAGAGAGATGTGTTTCCACGCAGAGCGGGAAAGCCTGGTGAAATCAATCTGTCACGGTTAATTTCGGGTCTATTAGCTGACAACACGGTCACTCCTGTTTCTGTCGGATGGCAACGTCGCGCAGGAGAACCGAGCGCGTGGACGCAGTCGCGTGGCCAAGGATGAGCGCGAGCTTCTGGGCTGCGCTACTGCTCGCGAGCCTGCTGATCTTCTACTGCGGTAAGGTCACTCAATCCGTGTGTGTGTGTGTGTGTGTGTGTGAGTGTGTGTGTGTGTGTGTGCGTGCGTGCGCGCGCGCGCGCGTGCGTGCGTGTATACGTGTGTAGCGGTAGTAGTAGGCGGAACCGTGTCAGTCAGAGCAATAAACACCGACATGCAAGGGCTAACCCCCGTTAGCCTTCCCTTCATCATCCGTCCTTAATTCCTGAATGGTTCTGCCCGTTTCTACGCTGCGGGGTCTCCATGAAGCTCTTTGATCCTGATTGACTTTGGGGAGATGGGAATTTTAAACATTACAGAGCAGGTGAGTCGTAAGTCAGCCTTCGTCTTAACGCTTTACGTACGTTAGCTTAGCGTCGGTTAGCGCTAGCAGATAGCGCTCGGACGGCGCTGCACTGTTGGGTATGTTTAAAATGAAAAGCCCCTTGGGCTCAGTTGTTTAACTCTGTTTAAGCTGTTTGATTTTTACAGGTTTATTCTTGACGCAGTATAAGCGAAATTGTGATTTATATCTGGTGATATATGTGCTAACAATTTATCAAAAAAAATAATGTCAAACCAGGGCTGCAAACTGGCAACCAACCCCAAAATCTCCCGATGGTCAGTACAAGTTATATTCATTAAGGTCAATAAATGTCCTAAATAATAACTATAATAGTTTGGGCTCATTTTCTGACCTGGCTGCTTATGGAGCGGGAATGTTGTCAAAAGCAGAGACTATGGAGGACGATGTGGGCCAAAAAGCAAACCAGATAACATCTTCCAGCTAACCTATGTGAGTTTAGTCTTTACACAGGAGCAATGGCATTGCGCAGTACTGGCAACCAACTCAGATCTCCTGCCTACAGAGACTGAAGATGTTCAGAACCTTGATGCCCACCAGTACCCGGAGCGTTCTGGGTTTTGATGGTCATATCAGTGCAGACTATGGGGGACGATCTGGGGCAAAAGTAACTAAATGGGACGTCTTCCTGACAACTGACCACATACAGTATCCTGTGCCACTTATCGGATTCAGATTTAGTTTTTACGCTGTATTATTATTGATTATCAATTGGCACCAGACCAACTTAATGTGCCCAGGGACAGGGCTGCCCCCATCCCTATCCCTCCCCGATAACATCTCCCAATCAAATTATCAAATTTTGCTTCCACTCAGGCCAGACTTAATAATATATGGTGTAGAAACAAACAACCCAAATATCCAGCCATCAGAGTTTAAAGATGCTCAGAACCAATCGCAGTCCCCGAAGCTCATCAATAAAAAGAGTTACACGTCTATTTTTAATGGTCTTGCTTCTTTTTTTGTGCACAATAAATATAGAGAAGCGGGAGCGGGAGCACTGTCAGAAGCGGGACAGACTATGGAGAACAATGTGGGTCAGAAATGACTTAGAATGGCATGCCATCTCTACCATATGCTATAAAAATAAAAACAAGCCAGATATGACCCGCCAGCGAAAGGCTGTCTTTCTAGATTTCACGCTGTTGCGTTAGTCATTGGGGCGGTGCATTTGGTGTGGTTTTGTTCTGTGTAAATAGTGCACGCTTGGCTTTGTTCTGCAGGCCCCCCTGGTCCAGGCGATATTCTGCCGAAATGTAGAAGAGGTGAAGTTTTTATTGCACAAGAATGAAGATGTCAATGCACTGGTAGGTGACCATGTGACCTTCAGATGATCAGAAACTCAGTAATTATGATTAGAAATATTAAGTAACGGTGGTCGTTTGTTGATGTAGGACCAAGAATGCCGCTCCCCTTTGCATGCTGCTGCTTTTTTGGGAAATGTCTGCATCCTGGACCTCCTCATCAAATCAGGTACTGTTCCAGAACACGTCCACTACCAAAACAGACTGTCCACAAGCAGTTCTTTTATTATGTTATATCTTTTTCAGTCTTTTTGACACTGTAGCTTCTTTTTTGTAGGTGCTATAGTTAATGCTAAGGACCAGGTAGGACTCACGCCCCTGCATCGGGCTGCCGCCTCCAGGAACGATGTAAGCCTGTCTCCGCTCTGCCACCGTTATTATTCTTCTGTTGTTTTTCATTTTCCTTATCTTGGGTCCAGACTGTCTGTGGTGGTCTTAATGATGGACTGTCTTACTGTCAGTCTTAATGATGGACTGCCTTAAATACTAATGATCTTAATGATGGACTGTCTTAAATACTGATGATTTTAATGATGGACTGTCTTAAATACTGATGATTTTAATGATGGAC
>JAYJMA010060876.1:0-10609 GCA_036873895.1 Parotocinclus cabessadecuia
TATTGTTACAAGGTGAATGGGGAGCAGGTAAGTTAAATTTGGTGTTATCGCTCTAACATGCTTTCATACTGGTTACTGGAAGTTCAAAAAGGCTCCTCATGGTAAAGAACTCTCTGAGGGTCTGAAAACAGAATTTTTACTCTACATAAAGTTGGCCTAGGTTATAAGAGGATAGACAACACCCTGAAAGTGAGCCACAGCACGGTGGCCAGGACCATACAGCGGTTTAACAGGACAGCTTTCACACAGAACAGGCGTCACCATGTTCAGCCAAAAACAGTTGAGCGCACATGCCCAGCATCATCTCCAGAGGGTGACTTTTGAAAATAGATAGAGGATTGCTGCCAGCATTGTTGCAGAGGTTAAAAGGGGTGGGGGTTCAGCCTGTCAGTGGTCAGACCATACACCGAACACTGATTCAAACTGGTCTGCATGGCTGTCATCTCAGAAGGAAGTCTCTTCTAAAGACGAACACAAGAAAGCCGTCACGCAGTTTGATTACGGGAATCACGTGAGGAGCATGGCGGTGGGAATGTCATGGTTTGGAGCTGCACGAGTGCTGCCGGCCGTGGGGAGCTACAGTTAATTAATTAAAAGGAAACATTAATGCCAACATGCACTGTGACAAACTGAAGCAGAGCATGATCCCCTGCGCAACAGGGCAGTATTCCAACATGATAATGACCCCCAAACACACCTGATAACCGTTGCTGAGGGTAAAGGCCAAGCATGTTTTCAGACCCCAACTTTATTGAGCATCTATGCATTCTCAAATGGAAGTGGAGCACAAGCTCTCTAACGTCCACCAGCTCCGTGGTGTCATCATAGAGGTGTGGAAGAGGATTCCAGTGGCAACTTGTGAAGCTCTAGTGAACTCCATGCCCAAGAAAGTTAAGGCAGCGCTGGAACATAATGGTGGCCACACAAAATTCTGATTCTTTAAGCACAGTTTGGCCATTTTACTGTGTGTTGGGTGTACTCCCTCTTGTTATATTGTTACATTAATGGCTGTGTGTTGAATTATTTCACAGCACATGTACACTGTCATACAAGCTGTAGGCCGACTCCATATTCAGTGTTGTCCCATGAAAAGATCGAATAAAAATATTTTACTGTAGATACTGTAAGAGGCAAGGGTTAGGGGATTAATAGTTTGAATAGCATGGCTGGAGAGCAGGTGGAATACTTCAGCGAAAGATGAGAAATAAAAGTTCAGCACATTTCACAGTTCAGCAAATAATCCGCTCATTTTTCTACTGCATATTACGGCACATTTTTCTTCTGTGTGCGCCACGGTGTCTGCCTCTTAAACTCTCCATGCTTCTACTCCTCCCTTCGTTAGCTCTCAACACCATAACATCTGTCTCCTCGCAAGGTGTTTGCCTCCCTGAGCAGCATTTGAGGCGCATTCATTAGCACATTACCACAGTGTTACTGGAATAAGTTGCATAGCTGTCTCTCTGCACTCATAAAATGGGAAACTGGCAGAGACGGGAGGTATACACATTCGATCACTGCTTCATCTGTCCCAGAGGCTTCTGGTGCAGCACAAAGCACAAATCTTCAGATTGCCACAGTTAAAGTGTGCAGGGGGAACAGAGTACGACAGAAATGTATATTCAGTCATAATATGCCCAACTGCATCACATCTTGTACCCAGACTCTGGGTGACCTAACATACTGGAATCAGTTACATACAGTATATAATCATTTCATTTATACATATACAGCTGTGCTCATAATACTAATCATAATGCAAAAACTGTTCTGTTATTCATGGTTAGTGGTTGGATAAAGCCATTTATTGCTGAACAATTGCATTTGCACTTTTAAAATCTTTATGCCAACAGAAACCTTGATCAAAAGTTTACATACCCTGAAAGTTTTGGCATCCTCACCTGTGATCTATTTGCTTGTAATTAGTGTGTATAAAAAGTCGTGAGTTTAAGGGCTCCTGACAGACCCCTGCAGGTTTCCTCCAGTATTGCCACTGGAAGCTGTGCATGAGACGGACTTGGATGTTCCAATATGACAAGTCGACCGGTCATTGGCTACAGCAGATAAAGTTAAGCTTCTAGAGTGGCCATCTCAGTCTTCTGACCTCAATATCGTTGAGCCACTTCTCAAACGAGATCTCAAACGTGCAGTTCATGCAAGACGGAGGCATTTTGCCAAGAAGGATGGGCAGCTTTACCATCTGAGAAAACTAAGGGCCTCATCCACAACTACCACAAAGGGCCTCATCCACAACTACCACAAAGGGCGTCAAGCTGTCGTTGATGTTAAAGGAGGCAACATGGTATGGAACTAGGGTATGTAAACTCTTCATCAGGGTGATTTGGGTAGTTTCTGGTGTCACTGTGATTTCAAAAGAGCAAACACAAATGTTTTATACATATACGCAACAGAACAGTTTTTATATTATCACTCATATTTTCTGCCAAAAATGACATATTCTGCCAGGGTATGTAACCTTATGAGCACAACTATAAAGTTTCATTCTCTAGATTAGCTGTTTTTTGCCAAATGAGTCTACATACTACAGTATACTGCTCTCAAAAATAGGGGATATTTCGAAATGAATATCCCTCATTTTTGTTAACAGTGCACTAGTATGAGTAGTATGAATACTACTTAGTATAAATGTGTAAATAACATAGAATGCTAGTATGTTGTACAGTACAATAACCAGTTGATGATAATACTCCATGGGTGCTTGCATTAAAATATTTCTAATTTGAATTCCAATCCCAATGTCTTTTGGGTTTTTCTTTTAAAGCTCGAACCTGTGAACCGTGACACAAGCTGTATGGGGGTCTCTACAGCACCAGATAAGGCAATTGCAAAATTGGCCAAAATATTTCACGTCCTGAAACAAGGTCACTAACTTTTAAATAATGCAAAGTATTATGGAGGGAATATGCATGAACTTACCATTAGTAGAGGAAATAATAAACAGTCCAGCCTGAAGCATCCCACTGGGACTTTATTTTTAGAAATGACTTCCGAGTTAGTGTATACTTCATTCTATACATTGCCTCACTTCCACATTGCTTTGAATAAAATTACCCACCAAGAGAATTGTCCTGAACATTTATTACATATCATGGTTAAAGGGAGCAAGCATGCATTCTATGGCCAAAACTTTGTAGACACTTGTTATATGTGGTTTCTGTCATTTCAGCCACTCCCCAATTTTACAGGCATAGAATCACAGCAGACAAACAGTGGCAGTAAGGTGGTACAGAACCTCAGAACTTTCCTTCCTGTCAGCCTTAAACAAGGTCCACAAAGAAACGGCTTGCAAAGTTGGATTGCAAACTTAGTATTTTAGTGGGACGATGTATCTTTGTGGGTCTGCATGCAAGCTGGCTAATAAGGAAAAGAGACAGAGGCTCCATCCCTAACCATAAAGCAGTGCGTAATGAGCAAGATTCAGCTGTTTTAAAGCTTTTAAATGTTGCATTCATTAGCTTCTTTGCTCCTTTATGTCTGCTCCCAATGCATTGCAATGCCCATTACATTACACAGAGTCTCCCATGGGACGTAGTCAGACCGTGTTGGTGGATTTAAAAAACAAATTCTTTATCCCACCAGGCTGTTTTATGCTCTAAAGTGGATGAAAGACAGAATAGCTCTATTAAACCCGTCATTGGTCAGCCAAATAAGTATTTATTGTGTGTGTAATATCTTGGTAGATCCTAGTTTGGGCTTCCATTTGAGTTTTTAGCTTAAAAGTAAAAGAATAGCAAATTGTAGAATAAATTAAAAACAAATCATAACAAGTGGTGAGTAGAGTTCGTGGACCATTAAAAATGAACACTACAGTCCAGTGTACATCTTAGTAAAACACTAAGAGTTATCTTTGCTAACCAACCGGCTGCATAGATAAGACCAAACAAAGGGTGCAAATAATGATCCGGTCTCCTTAGAAAATCACGTTAGAACTGCAGTAGATCATGTTATCTTCTCTTTGCACGTTGTTTAGGGAATACTGAACCTAAAAACCTGTTTCGGCTTAAATTTTGAAAACAGCTAACTGCCTTGCTTTCCTCATTTTCTTCGAGACACTGAGGACACGGCTCATATGCTTGCTCGCTCACCCACTCTTTCCCTCTCAGTGTGGTTTTCCGTAGTTGCAGAAATTCCATTGTCAAATTCGATCAGCTAATAGGTACGCAGTGGATGAATGTTTCAGACTGGAGTCGGATTCACAATCAGAGTGAACATGAATTATTCTTTCGAGCTTTTAACATTACAACTTCTTTAATGTTTCATAAATGTAACACTATTTGTCTTTCTCACTGCCTCACCTTGCTCTCTGCTCCCCATCGATGAGCTTCTATGATTTGTACATATATGCCCCATTTACCGTTCGATGTCCATTCGCTTTATCAATTATACTTTAACTCTGGACATAAAGAATTTTTTCACCTGCCAGCAACACCCAGCAATGCTCTGAATCTACAAGGAGAAGTGCAAGTTGAAAAAGTCATGTCAATTCGTGTCAGGGTTGCCAGGTATGAGCTCATTTGGGCAACACTTTTCTATAAATTTGCTCATAAATACTGGTCTTTTTAAGTTGCAGGTTTTAGTGGCTGGTTTGTAAAGTGCAGATGCTTATTGGTCTTATTACCGATCCCGTTTGACTCTCCTACAGTATATTCATTCAACGCGTTTTTGCACAACCGCTAAAGTAAAGAAAAAAAAAAAAAAAAGGAAAAGCATTATTATGAATACATTTTATTAACTGATCAAGTGGTCACCTTTTTGAGCCAATCTGCTTCTTTTGGTTTCCTCGTTTGTTCCCTGACTTCCTTAAACCTGGCTCCTTGTTTCAATCGCAGGATCTGGCAACCCTGTGTCTCTGTCTGTTGGAATGACCTCACGTTTGAGCTAGAAACTATTCTAACTCTGTTGATGTGTTTAAGCAAAACACACAGCCAGTAATATAAATAAATATAAATAATGGTGCACCTCTTGAGGTATTGGAATATTGGCCAGTAGTCTGAGGGCTCAAGTTCCAGTACACAAGGCAGTTAACCCCTAATTACATCAGCTGTACACTGTACATCGGTATGACGTATGAAGTCTTTGGATTAGGCCATCTGCCAAATGCTAAAAATGATTTGAAAATAAAATTGTTTAGGCAATACAAGTTAAAATATGGCTGGTGAAGTGAAACAGTTCTCTCTAAGCAATTAAAATGGAAGCTCCGAAATAGGAATTATGAATTATTTCCAATATTAAATATATCGAAATAATTTAATCACTGACTAAATCATCACTTCTCTTCTATTTGAATAAGCAAATGTAGTAAGAACAGTAACGAAATGTTAAATGTTATGATTAATTTCAAAGGACAGCAGTAACTGGATCAAGTCACCTTCATTATAAAGACAAACCTTGCTGGAAGCCAGCCATTTATATGACTGGCACAAATGATTAGTGTAAAAGTATACAGATGAACCATTTAGATATTTACCCAAGAGCCTACTGATTAGCGTGTTTTGAGAGTTCAGCGTGAGAGTTCATTGGTCTATGGGTGCTAAACCCCCTGGTTCGTTTTGTTTCCAGACACTTTGATACTTGGCCATTTGGCTTTTGAGACACTTTCGGTGAGGTCTCAAGATGCTTATCCGGTTCATTTATTTATTGTGGCCTGGGACCACATTAGCTCATTATTTTCACGTTACATCGGTTTGTGGGATGTGGAGACGCTCATTTTCCTGTTTTTGTGCTCATAGCATGCTTGGCTCCTAGATTTACAGAGTCTGAAGATGTTTAGTTCATGAGGTATAGCGACACTAAGGACCTTGGTTTTTGGGGTCTCAAAATGCTTAGACCCTTTTTTACTGTGGTCTGTGGTTCATGGGGTCTGAAGACTGCTTATTCCTATGCTTCACCTCTTGGTGCATGGTGTCTAGAGAAGCCTGGCACTTTGGTTCATTAGGTCTCAAGATGTTTAACTGGTTTTATCAGTTTCCCCTAGTTTGTGGAGCCTGGTGATGCTTGGGTCATTGGTTGACAGGGTTTCAAGATGCATTAGAATTTGTTTTTGGTGACCTTTGGTGACCTTCACAGTAAAGTTAAAGGACTCGGTTTGTGTCAACTGAACACAATTCTCTGATGTGTTTTACGTTAATGAAACATGCAGAACCAAATAGTACCACATAAACAAGGCGTTTTGAGAAAATAGTACATAATCCAGGGCTGAAAAAAGTCTATAAGCAATCAAGCAATTCACTGAAGAACAATAAACACCGTGTGTCAACATGACAATTATCTTTAATCGCAATATGCATTTCTCTCAGTTTGTGGGGGTTTTGAGTATTTTCATGCTTGTCCTATTTTATCGATTTCTCCCTCCATTAAATCCTCACAGCTGTTGTTCAGCTGGTTCATTAGTGCAACCAAAATGTCTCATTTTTCCCCCCCAAAGACCCACTTAAAATGTATGCAAATCTTTCTGTTTTGTTATGTTTTTGTTACCTCACAAATCTGAGATCCCTGGTTATATCCCGACCTGGGCTCCACCTTTTTAGAGTCTGCATGTCTTCCAGACAGACAGTGTGTCCATGTCTGTGCCTCCTTGGGGAGTACTCCGGGTTTGCTCCACAGTCCAAAAGCATGTGCATTAATTATTTGGTGTTGGTGGATTAGCACCCCGTCTAGAGTTGTTCCTGCATCGGTGTCACCAGCTGCTTTTAAGCCAATAAGAGACAATAAATGAATGAAAGACAATGATGTTATAAACCAATTCATGTTCATGGGTATATTTAGGACTGCCATCTCTGGGCTTGTTTCAGCAATGGAATAACGACTATACATTTAAGGGTATTTTATTTATTAGAATACAACCAGAAAATATGGCGAATTTGTATACAGTATTAAAAAACAAGATTCAATTAAAATCGGCTTACATAGGCTACAGTGATAAATATTTAGTGTGAGCTCCCCTTATACTAGATCAATAGCAGCATGTGGAAGCTTCATCGGGATGCCAAGTTGACAAATCTACAGCTCAAACAAGCTTGTTCAAGGATGGTCCTTTTTGGACCACACTTTCTTTGTGGAGTCACACTAAATACTGACTTTTGATTAACCTCATCAGTTATGATATATGGTCATTGTACTATTCCTATATAAAGAACAAGTCTAAATGGTGTCCTAAGACTTTCGCACAGTACTGCATTAAACCACTTTAATTCAAATGAGCCTGTTAACATTTTGCATTGATAAGCATTTCGGGCAATTGGATCACGTTAAATACATGATCAGATCATTGAAACCACATTCAAAGGTGTTAAAAAAAATCATCCTTCTGTATCGGCAAGCACAATTTCAGATGAAGCCTTCACTCGAATGTCTGAGTCCTTGTCTATTACTCCGCCACACTGCAGGGAACCCCCACCTGTTCTCAAAAGCATTTAAGATCTCCTGGTGCCCTTTTGGCATGTACAGGTGTAGGAGTGCATTCCACGCTCGGCGCGCTTCCCCAGATACATATACAGCTGTTTAGTTCAGACCAAAAAGGTGGACCAAGCCGTTGTATCCTGTCTCTGTATTAAGACCCACAGGGATCCTGCAACACTTTTCCATCCCATGACTGAATGCAAGTGGGTGGTTATTCTTGAGATCAGCGGGTGCACTTTCCCACAAATTTAGTAGAATGTCTGGCTGTTGTGTGTGACAGAATCAGAGGTATTTTGATACCAGCAACAGTATTCTTTTACCAGGCCTGACCTTTCTGTCTTGTCTAAAAAGTTCTCTGGCTCTGGTTTAGCAAGGGTCCGGCTCATTTACATTTCGCACTTAGTCATCTCTAGGGTTTACAAAGAACGGGATGAAAAAAGACAATATCCAGTAAGTGAAGTCAAAGGAGAATAGCCAGACTGGTTTGAGTTTATTAATAGGCATGAGTAACTCAAATAGTCAATAGTTACATTTATGGTCTTCTGACCATGTCAAACCTTGACTACATCAACAGAAGACCACACCGGTTGCCACTCCTATCAGAAACCAAGGCTACAAGTAACACCATTAATAGTGGGACAGAATGGTACCTGGCCATGCCTACAGCATGATTGCAGCCCATGTAACAAAGTTCAGATAAACAGCCACATTTGGTATGTGGTGGAACAGGAGATTGGCATCATGGTTACAAAGCTAGCGTGATGCTATCATGGCAGTAGGGACCAACATTTCTGAGTACTGTTTCCAGCATCTTGTTCAATCTTTGGCACAAAAAATTAAGCAATTCTGAAGCCATGTGCTATCTAAGCATACCTAATAAAGTGATCTGCTGAGTGTATGTTTTAATGCAAGGTACAAACCTTGCAATCATGTGAATCTTTTCTGTAAAGCTGACAGAACACACTTTGCCAACCTTATTTGACTCTCATTTCTATTTGCCATCTTTTAATTACCTTCCACAGACAATGGAATGAAGCTCTTTTCATATCTGGCTCTTTCACTGCAACATCTCAGAGCTGCTTGTTTTTTTTTTCTGCCAAACTGCATAAACACAATCACAAGTACCTACCAGACGAATCAAACACTTAGGCACAAAGGGCATATTTAGTTCTGTAGGGGGATTTTCACTTGCTCTTTACAGTTACAGTAGAAACTTAAATATAGATGCAATGAGAATGTAAAAGCATTGTAAACATCCAGGACTGTCCACTGTAGTGTAGCAACATGCACATAACATACTAGCTCAAAATAAATCAATTCTTAATTCATTTCAGTTCTACAGAAGAGTTTAACATCAATATTTGATGTGCAGATTTCAATGAAGAGAGAGAGAGCGAGCGAGCGAGAGAGAGAGACAGAGAGAGAGAGCGCGAGACAGAGAGACAGAGCGAGAGAGCGAGAGAGAGAGACCGAGAGAGAGAGAGAGAGAGAGTGTGAGGGAGAGAGAGAGAGAGAGACAGAGCGAGAGAGCGAGAGAGAGACAGAGAGAGAGAGAGACAGAGAGAGAAAGAGAGAGACAGAGAGAGACCGAGAGAGAGAGAGACCGAGAGAGAGAGACCGAGAGAGAGAGACCGAGAGAGCGAATTTAACAATGATGTACTGCTTGTGTAAACAGGTTTATTTCAGCACAGTTAACCATAGGCATAACCATCAACAAATGGCATAAACAAATACAAATGTACAATTAAATGAAGTAGTTACGAGACCGAGCAGATCTCCAAATCTAGGTTGCATTACTGCAGCAAAAATCTGTGTTGCTTTTTTAAAAAAATCGATTTTGAGACCAAACAAATGGCTCACCACCGTACCGTGCTTGTGACGGTAAAGTACATCTAACACCATGGTCTCTACAAAAATAATCAACAGCTCCATCTGCTGTTTACTTCTTTTCAAGATCTACACCTTCTTGGCTGAGGAGTTGTAAGCAGTCGTGTTTGACACTTGTGTGGAGCTACATTTAAAGGTGACTTACAATCAGGTTGAGCATTTGGCCGGTGGAAGAGCCAAGTTTGAAACTTAGACTCTCGTGATTAGTAGTCCGATCTTAAATAATGAGCCACCACATGTACACTGATTGACATTCATAAAAATAATTTTCATTTTTCTGTGTAGCATGACGAGGTTCGTTGGTCATCTCCAGGGTACTTGTCAAACGGGGGCACCCATTGCTTACCAATCAGTCGAAAGGGCACAACTGTGCATAGAAAACAGGGCTTTTAAACACTGAATAGATTAAGTGATTTAACATGGATGTGAGAAATTAAGAACAAATTGTTAAAGAAAAAAAAATGTGTTCATTGAATTTATTTGATTTATGCTAACATAACTGATTCATTTGCTTAAATTAATTTTTAATTAATGCATTCGCTTTAGCGCTCTAATATGTACTTTTTCATTTACTATATTGTTCCTATTTGTTTTATATATAACAATGTAAGTGCTGACCCAAACAAATTCAAAATAAGCTCTGCTTTATACTGTTATGAGTAGCCAAATCATATAGCTATGAGCTAACATCAACCTTCCTGCTTTGACCAAAAGCCTCAGTCACTCAAGCTTATGGATAGATGCTGCGGCATTATGGGAACTGTAGTGCCTGTAATGGAGCTGTGTCACATGTCCCGTAGATCTGCTCAGCAACCCGGAATAAAATGTACTTTTTACCACGGTGTTTGTGGTAGGGCACAGCATAAATTTACTGGGCAACGTGCCCTGTACAGTGGGTCTAATGACACCCCTGATCTTTACTTTGACCAACAATGTGCCCCTGAGGCTGTAGTTTTCTATTCCAAACTAATAAGATCAACACAGGTCTTTATTTGACCATAACAGGGTAATCACACTACAAGTCATGGACTTTATTTGGAATGAAAACCCAAAGTAAAGCCTCTGCTCTAAACTACAGCGTTCAAAGAGACAAACAGTGTTCTAAGTATTGATGCATCATTTTAACCACATTCTCCTTTAGTTATGCTGCTATAGTAGTGCTGCCGGAGTTCTCATGCTGCACTAGGCATCAGTATTGGATAATAGACTCTGTGTTCCAAACCCAGCAGTAACTACATTTTCTCTTTTCCCTCAGAGCTGATGTTCTGTGCTGGTTCCGGCACCGCCCGCCTGGATGATCTTCCGG
>JAYJMA010060897.1:0-10609 GCA_036873895.1 Parotocinclus cabessadecuia
CGATCTCCAACACAATGTATAGATACTCAGCATGCGAAGTAATAATACTGTAAAAAAACAAGTTCTTACTCAATTCCGGTCAACGTTTGAAGAACTTATCCAGTGAGAACTTTTTTTTTTTGAAGACACAAGTTATTGAAAAAATTTTTTAAAAAAAATCAGACGTAAACAGTTCTTCTGTCACGTGTACAAGGCCGTATTCTTAAATGTTTTTTTTGTCTTAGGTCTTTATTAGAGCCTCATATTTACTCAGCATCGACTGCAGTTTGCCAAGATAAACATTTAGTCAGTTCAGGAACGTAAATCCATTCCACAGCACCAACATATCCACTGCGGCCGATCCGTCCCTTTATCTTATCTGAGTATAAGCATACCGCATGGGAAAATGGTGCCAATATGTCATTTTCTTAATCTTGGAAATACTCCTGTCTTCCCCAATCGCGGGCCGTGAGAACATCCAGGACCTTCACAGTTCCTCTGACCTTCTCCTCAAGCTGTGATCAGAGGCCGAGCACACGGCCTGGATTATTCCATATCAGCAAAGGCCAGAGCTTTATCAGCTGCAGCAGTGTGGTTTCGTACAGCATCACAGGAAGGAAGCCGTTTTTTACGCTTTCTACCACAGAGCTTCTTCCTGGTTTCATCTCCGTTTCCGATCGTATCCCAAAGACAATGATGTGTGAATCCTAAACTCTGCAATCTGTATCTGAACCTGCTATCAGGTCATGATGTTATGTAACCTTGCGCTGTTCATGATAATTACAGTAAGGGCTGGATATCGATAAATACTTTGTCCTCCAAAACAAAACCTTTTAATTGTGACAAGGGAGGAGTTTTTGAGTCTTGGTCCTCCAAGGTCTCTTCCTTTTAACGTTAGGGAGCTTCTCCTTGCCACTGTCGCCCTAGGTGTTAACAGATGTTAACAGGTAATCGGCTGCTTTGTGACGACGCTCCATTGTATAAAGCGCTGTATAAGACAAATCTGACGTTACAGCACGTTGACTGGACGTTGCCATAGCGATAGGCTTTTTGGGCTCCTGTAATGGAAATATAAAAGGAACCTCGCGGAAACAGCATCCATAACGCAGCTGTAGTTTAATTCATGGAGACTCAGTCTTCTTTCCTCGCGGGTTCTGGTCCCGCTTGATGCCGGGTCCGCCCATACCCCCGAACAAGACGTGACGAGGGAGTACTTTGACCGACGTGTCGCATCGCCTGTCGTCAAAGACACACACACAAGTCAATGCCAATTCAGAGACACCAGTTAACCTAACACGCAGGTCTTTGGACTGTGGGAGGAAACCGGAGTACCCGGAGTAAACCCACGCAGACACGGGGAGGAAATGCAGACTTCACCCAGAAAGGACCCAGGCCGCCCCGCCCTGGGATTGAACCCGGGACCTCTGAGAGCAAGAAGAACCCCCGCGCCGGGAAATTCACAGTAATTGTACAAAATCTAATAACTGTACTGTTACTTTTGTTAAGGTGCTAATTTGTAGCATGCGTCATCTCATAACACCGGTATGTAAATAAAAATATTATTACTCGCCTCCTAATACCCTGTTGTGGACACACCGCTAGTACCAATCCAACGTCTAATCCGCTTTCTGCCCAAAACTCCAAATGATTATAGATCATGAAATGTCTCCAGGGGTCCAGTTTCTCAGAGCTTAGAGGATCATTATCATTTCAAAGGATTTCTACTGTCATAAATCAGTGCTTCGTGGACTGTCTGTAGCCCAGTGAGCATCCACTGACAATCCACAATAGATCCAGTCTGGTATGAGATAACAACAGTAGTACTGGTCAGTTTGAAATCTGCCTTGGATGCCTACCTAACCCTTGAACTGGTCCTAACTGAGACCATATTAAACTTGAAATCATGCATAAAACCACCATCTAGACGTATCATTCACGTCTGGCGAAAACGCTTAAGGTCTTCAATCCTCCATTAGCAATGGGATGGTTGTGCAGTCTGGAAAAGCGAGAAGATGGATTGCTTTTGTGACTGGGGTTGGAATTTGTGTCCCAGAGGAGAAAGAAGGACAGATTAATGTCCAGTTAGCCGTTGGAATAAAATCTAAAGCCTTCCAGTGTGCCAGTAGAACATATTTTCTCTCACACAGCGCACATACTTTCCTCCTTGTTTGCATTTGAATGAGCAAGGTTGTCCAACAGAAGCCTTCTCAGCTGTTCGAATCTGTCTAAGAAACCAAGTTTGGCTTCCTTGCCAAGTTTTCAGCTGCTCAAAAAGAATCTGGCGATTCCTGAAATGTCGCAAACTGGGGGTGGATCTGCTTCCGGGTGGTTTCCTTTGGAGCTGCGCTTGTCTGCGTCATTCATGCTCAGCGTCTGTTCATTCAAACTGCTTGTCACTGGCACGTTGGTCGCACGGCTTAACTTGTTTAGCCTTTTAAGGACCGGCAGACGTTCCAGTAAAAAGAAATCCTCAAAACTCTTCTTTGAAATTGCTAGTAAAATGTATTTCTTTAATGGCCAACAAATGAACATTTTTTTCCAGCGGAACCTCATGCATTTCCCCTGTAATTAATAGTAGCTGCCTAAAGGAGGATCTGTAAGCATTAGTACCTGTAGCGTGGCTCTGATTGGTTGGTTGCAGCTTTCGCTAAGTATACTTTATTCTGAGTTACTTTGAGCTGAAGAATTGTTGAACGGCTCCAGATTAGGCAAACCTCACGACTGGACGGGTTCTACCACAACATCTGCAGACGCATCGTTGAGCGCCTTCTTTCCATCATGGGTGAATTTAGACAAGCAAAAGCTCAGCCTCCACAGACAGGAAACCCGTTCCGTCAAGTGGCTTCCCCTGGCGTCTGATTTGATCGATTTTGAAGGTGTCATTGTGCAGCCGGGCAAGGAAAACCAATCACGGTTCCAATTAAAATATCCGGTAATTTCCCATGGTCTCAGTCTTGATGCTCTGCATTCTTCAGCCAGCAGCTGATTTGTGGTGTGTTGTGTGTGTGTGTGTGTGTGTGTGTGTGTTTAGTCGCATGCAAAAGTGAGTACAGCTGGCGTTAGCGTGCTAGAAATCTCCCAATTCGAAAAATGATGTGCTAGGCGTGCATAGGGTTTGTTTTTTTCGAACCCAAATCAGTTTCCGCTTCAGAGTGGATGTCAAGAAGCCATTGTGGAGACCCCGGTGCAGCATGGGAGGTCTGCAGCGGGCCTGTGTTTCCAGCCTGTTGTGTCTCTTTGGGGATGTTAACAGGATCTAACCCTTCATCCAGCAAACGATCTGTTCCAGATGCTTCCATCTGGGAGGAGATTTGCTATGAAAGAACAGTGCTGGCGTAATTTGAACACTGACTCTACCTGCTTTCTCACCAAACGGCTCTAGGAACTACCCAGTGCAGTGACGTAAGCTGTGCGAAGTTTGCATAGACGACTCAAAATCGTGTTCTGTCTACTCTGTCCCGTCCAGGCTCAGTAAAGCCTGGCCTTCACTGCTTGTCCATTTGTCCATTTGTCTATTTTAAGCGAAACGGTCCGTTGTTTATACAGCTCAGAGTTCCTATGCACTAAGAAAGGACCTGTCTAGAAGTAGGTGTTCTGGGAACTACAATAGTTCCTGCAGTGCAAACATGTGACCAAGGGGGCACAGTTCTAAGAACTGCAAAGAAAATCCCTGACTTGCAAAGGCAAATTTTGTCAGTTGGGATGTAAACAAATATGTTTGATCAGTTGGGGACTGCGGAGATCTGTACGGTTGCTGCAGGTCATTCCAGGGTTGCCAGATCCTGCGAGAGAAACAAGCAACCGCCTTTATGGAAACAAGCCCAAACAGAGCAAAGTGTATCTGAGCAATCGAACCTGAACATTTCGATTAAGCTAGACCCTTCCTGGACAGTTCTGCATAGTCGAGAGATTGATCAGCGACTAAATGGAGCGAGGAACCCCTCTAAACTGGGCATCTATCGGAAACTGGTGACCAAAGCTCGGGGCGTTAAAGTTAAGAGGAAGAAAGTTCTCTCTATTTCCCCTTTGTTTTCCTTAAGGGAGCCGTCACTCGCAGCTCTCTCCAAAACAAGAGGCCTGACTTAGCTTGAGAAAAAAGAGAAGAGGAAACAATAGCTCACAGCTCGGCCCTATTCTGACACCCCCCGCCCCTCCCCATACACCCCACACTCATTCTTCTGTTCTTACCGAAACGAGCACTAAAGACTCAATTAGGCCAATAAAGCGATCAATAACCAGCCCAATGGCGTCATGCCTCAGACAGGATGTGTCTGACTCAGTGGGAAGAGGGAGAGTCCCGGGCTCCACCCCTCCCTGATGCCAGCATTCCCCTCTTTGACACGCCAGCCAGTGTGCTTTCTGCTGAAGTGGTATTTCTGGGTTTTATCGGACTCCCATCTCAAAGTAGCCAAATGGTAAAACGGGGAGAGTACAGAGTCAAAAGTCGCAGGACACGTTAAATAGAAATGTTAATAGAAATAAATAAAGTTAGTACAAACCGTGTTTACTGGACCAGGCAGTTAATGGAGTGTGTCTAATTGTAATCGAGCTCCCACGGGGAATTCTAGAGCCCTTATGGCTGGTAGGTTTTTTTTTTTTGTTTTGTTTAGGAAGCGCCCCTTGTCTTGACAGCCAAACTAAAGTGCCAGTCTTTGTTGTTCAGCATTTGACGCTAAAAACGTAAAAGGATGATCCCATATTGCTTTGATCCTCAGTCGTGAGGGGAAATGATAAATGAATGTTGTTGCCAGTTTGGTTCCGATGGCGACTGTGGTTACACAAACGCTCCGTGACGGTCCGTAGTTTGTGTTTTTACTGAGGCGTTTTCCCAGAGCGGCTGTAGTAATATTAAAGTTCTGAGCGCACTGTGCCCTTGGAACAGCGTGGCGTCGAGTGCACAATGATGGCCCCCATCCATCAACTGGCGCTCATGCTCCTCAGAAACAGCTGAGCTGCCACGCCTGAGATGGGCCGCACTTTCCAGGCTAACGCACTTGTTTTTGTCTTTTTTTTTTTCCCCACCTTTCTTTGGATTGACTCTCTCAACGAGGCGAAGCACTTCATTATTTAATTACCGCAGGACGTCCCGTCCTTCTGCGGGGTTTTTTGGCTGGTGGCAAAGCAGAAATCTGGAGGCTTCCCTTTATCCGATTATTCAAGTGCATGCAAACTCTTTAGATCAGATTCCTGACAAAATCTGAGTTAAGGTGTCCAGGAAAGACACCCCGCCACACCCCCACCACCAACACCACCACCCACCACCAAATCTTCCCTATTTAGCTGTACGAGAAACGTAGTGTGAATTAAGGAATCTTTTATTCTTTTGGTCTGTGTGTGTGCGGATTGCTGGGGCGCAGCTTTTCTTAGATACCCGGGTTGGGTGGGCTGTGATGAATGTGGTTCTCAAGGGGGCTCAGCAGGCGGTAATTTCTCCCAAATTAGTCTTTAGAAATGAATCAAACCCCTACATTTTCCCTTAAACTCGTTATAAAAAACAAACTACAGACTCTTTTGCAAAGGAGAAGTGCAGTTTGTGCAAACGAGCAATTACGCGAAAACTGAGCTCCTTCTGCCTTTGTGGACACACACGCACACACACACACACACACACACACACACACCTTCACATATTCATTAAGTAAATCCTGGTTACCTGAATTAATATTCAGTTAGGATTTATAAGATCTATTACAATCAAAAGTTCATGACATGCTGTCAGTAGTTTTAAATTTGTTTACCCCAGTCGAGTGGGCGTGGCCTCTGTAGCTGATTTAAGGTACAGGTTGCCAGATGTCGTAACCCTCCCCACTGATTGGTCTGTATGCAGTTGCTGGCAGTCGACGTCTTTCTCACGCCAAGTGAACAGTACACACCCTTGCGCTTGCAGCTCAAACACACACACACACGCGCACACACACACACACAGTGCTCTTCATTAGCTGGCAGACAGTGTGTGGATGAGTTCATCGTCTCAGTGCATCTGAGCCATATTTCTCTCCCCTTTAGTCTGCTCCAGTGCTCTGTGTGAAGTCAAATGCCAAATGCGTTAGACATTTATTCAGGCTGTTCCGATATCAGTTCTCATGATCTGATTACTCAAGTGCATGTCCACGGGTCCGATTATTGACAGAATCCGAGTGTCTGAAGTTTATTACGTGCACATAAGCTCACTCACTGAGAAAGAAAGTCCTGTTACACCCCCTGAACGTCAGTTGAGTTTGATGATGCAATAAGATAACAATCCAAAACACACCATAAATCTTTAACCAGCACCCAAGCCGTGGTCTGAGCTGAAGATTACTGTTCATGCAATCCCAGAATGGTCTCCAATTCCCCCAAAAGGCCGAGCAGCAGCTACAGAAGGCGTTGTTCTTAAATCTGGTTGCCAAATTCAGAACTTTGTCAAACTCAAAGTAAAAATTGTATTTCTCTAGAGCTTTTTTTACAGCGGAGCATCGTCTCACAGCAGCTTTACAAGCATATATGATCTTAAAAGGCCAATCCCAAATGGAGCGAGCCTAGGGCGACAGTGGCAAGGAAAAACTCCCTGAGTAAAGAAAGAAGAAACCTTGGGAGGAACCAAGACTCAAAAAGGGACCCGGCCTGCTCGGGTGGAGGATGGGTGGAATTGCTTTTGTTTTTGTTAGTTTCTCTGAATATTATTGAACAGTTTCACACTTTGACTTTTCACAAGAACATCACATTACTGTCATCCGTTCTCTATATTTAGAATGAAATTATAGTCACGGGGCTCTTAGAACTCTGTCCTCAAGCATTTCCACCCTGTGAGCGAACAAACTGTACAGTCACAAAAAAGTTCAGCGGCATTTTAGCCAATCATCTGTAAGTGCAATGAGCAAAATGTTTCTGAGGAAATACTCTGTTTCCGGTGGCATGGAATTGTTTTTCAGCTCCACCGTTGTAATTAACATTTACTTAACAAGATACCTGGATACGTAAAAAGATCAGGACATGTTGAAAACAGACAGACTTTTGTGTGTGAAAATAAAGATATGTGAATCAGAATTAAAACGTAATAATAAGAATAAAAATGTATTCATTATTTTCTTCCTCATTTTCAATTAGTTTTATCATCAGTATTATATAATAGAAATATTTATTTATTTATTTATTTATTTATTCATTTAGAGAGTTTTTGTTTTTTGTAATTTTGGGCTCATTAAAATTATTTTAATTCATCTTTTTTTTAAATATAATTTATGGTCCGTTTTTACATTCGTTTTTCCTTGTGTATAGATTTCCATCTGTAGATTCTACAGAACATTAGTATAATAATAATAATAATAATAATAATAATAATAAATCGAGTTTTAAATTGATTAATTTTTCCTTTCTTTTCAATTATTTTGATCATTAGTATTATACAATACGAATAATATTTTTTTTATTTTATTTAACTAGAGAATTTTTCAAATGCTGGGTTTATTAAAATTTAAATTCATAATTTTTCATATAATTTATGGTCCGTTCTTACATTCGTTGTTCCTTGTGTATAAATGTTGGTGTGTGTTGTCTTCTAGTCATGTGTGTTATTACGTTTAATTTTGTGTTTCTGTATTGGGGGATTTCGGGGGGTTGTGAACGATTTCTATAGATGCAAGATCAGGGACGTTTGGAGTTTGTTTGTTTAAAAAAAAAAAGAGAAGGTAGAAGAAAAGAAAGGAATGTAAAGTGAGGACCGGAAATTTGTGCTGCCAGCTTTGAAATAAAAAAAAAAAAAAACATACGGGGATATTTTAAAATGAAATACATCTGTATTCTCTGTGGAGAAATCTTCTCATCAGATGTTAACGTCGTGTGATTGAATACATTCTTAGGTTTTTTTTTTTGTCGTTGACTGAACATTTACTGCAGATTATTGATGGCCAAAACAGATTCTTAGCTTTTTAAAGGGAGTAAAGAAAATAAATATTTTTTTTTACAAACAGAGCATCGTCTCAAAGCGGCTTTACAATATTACATTATCTTAAAAGGCCAATCCCAAACTGAGCAAGCCTAGGGCGACAGTGGCAAGGAAAAACTCCCTGAATGTAAAAGGAAGAAACCTTGGGAGGAACCAAGACTCAAAATGGGACCCGACCTCCATGGGTGGCCCAGCTGTTCATTGAACAATTAAGTTGTAGTAATAGTAAAATTAAGTAAATAACAATAACATTTTAATTTCAAAGTAAATAACAAAATCAATTTAATTTAAGTTATTGGAGACACATCGTCTGAATAACTAAATGACGGAGGGAGTTCCTGCCCTCTGGTGGGACTGGTTATTGTTAATGACGACCAGTAGAGTGATGCTAAAGAGGAGGAACATCTGAGTGTGTGGTGTGGGAACTGATACAACAGCTTGGAGAGAAAAGAGAAAGTGTAGTTACTTGTGGATTAATAACACAGAGTCTATTAACAGGCACGGATGCCAGGTGCAGCACTTTTTAGTGAACTGTGAGTTATGTTTACAGTAATTTTCACATGAACTAATGAACAGCAGTACAAATTTGTATTATAACGAGCTTCTTGTAAAAACAGAAAGTTTACATTTCTGTCAAATACATTTTTATAAAAGTTTCTGATATCGGTATCGGCCACAACAATGTGTTAATGACCGGTAATCGTACCGGCACCCAAAAATTTCAATAGCGATGCATCCCTACACTTAATACATGCATTTTAAAAATGGATCAAGAGGATCCATGGGTCAAAATCCTAGCTGAAAAAAGAGCTGAAAAACAATGAGGTCATTTGTTTTCAAGAGAACTGTCAGAACCTTATGTAACTTTGTCTTTATGATTTTTTTCTTTTTTTCTTTTGCAGGGCGAACATTGATGAAATAGAGTCGGAAGTGGTGGAGATCGAAGCTAAGCTAGACAAGGTAATGTAATTCAGTGTCCATTTAGTAACATGATCACACGATGAGCACTGCATTAGTACCGGAGGTCTGGGCCTCTGCTAAGGAACGCCGTTTGCCTGTCTTAAATAGTCTTAAGTGCACAACGTACAGCATTCATTTAAGGCAGCGAGTGTTTTAACCTGCCAGTCTTTTCGTTGTTGTGAACGAAATACATTTCCCTCTTGTTTGTGTAGAGTAAATCGTTTGGTCATAAACAGTATTCACTTAAACGAGCGTGTTTAAAACCAAAAAGGTTTGTTTGCTTACACGCACTTGAGTTAAAGGATTAGACCTCTGGATGCAATGTTCGGATTTTTACCCTTCACCCAGCCAATCATCTCACAGAAGGATGTCACGTGATTAAATAATTAAGTAATGAAATTCTTTCTTTCCTTGGACATGGACTATGTTTCCGGGGCCTTCCCAAAATTGTCTGGGAGCCATTCCATGGGTGCTGCGTTTTAAATCCGGGGTTGCCAGATCCCGCGAGGGGGACCCCGTTTTCATCTCGTTTGATCCCTCGCCTCGTTAAAGCCCAGCCGATATCACCGGACGATTTCTTAATCGAGCCGAGGACGTTGTATATGTGAGCCCTGAATGGTCAGATAACTACAGAAATCCGACTCCGATCAGATTATTAAGTGCATGTAATCGTCCACACTGGCTTATTCAGCCGTGTCATACCTTCTATCTTGATCTGTGTCGTTTGTTTCGTTGTTGTTCAGGGAGTAATTGTTGGAACCACTGAGCCATGAGCAATATTCACTCGATTTAAAAGGGATCATGAGGAAAACCTAAAAAAAAAACTGAACACGGACTGGATAAATTGTTTCAAAAGTTTAACAGTGAACACAGAACACAGTGTCAGCCAATGATCTGCGACTTTTTTTTTTTTTTTTTTGTGCGTCATCTTTTTCATCTTCATTTGCGCTCAGTTTAAAATTCCTTATTGGTCAGCAGCCAGTTTGTTTTACCTTTGTGGAAGGATAGAATAGCATGAATTTGTAACGCCGCTTTTATTTCTTATTTTCGTCGTTACTGACGATCCCAACCCAACTGGACGGTTTTTCCAGCAGGGCTTTGCTCTTTCCTTCATTCGGCAGTGTGTTGGTGGAAAACGGGTCTCTTGAGTTGTGTTGCCTGTTAATAAGAAGAGCTTTGGGATTCATAAAGTGTGTTTACTGTGGAGCAGATAAACGGTTCGTTTGTGTGGTTTTCTTTGGCTGTGTTACTGTGTTACACCCCATTGTTTGCTCTGTCTGTGTGTGCGTCTGCGTGTGTGTGTGTGTGTGTGTGTGTGTGTGTGGGTGTGGTTTTTGTTTGCGATTGTATCTACATTATGGAGACCCAAGCATTCATTACTGCAGAGGAAGTGGTTCTGTGGTGTCTGAATGTTGTTCGGTTGCAGACACCACAGTCGGTGCCTTGCTAATGCCTGTGACGTCACTGGCCCAGCTGTTACTGACGCACTTGATTGACAGCTGTCAGTTCCTGTTGCTCCTCCCCCTCTGTGCCTCTGTGAGGGCAGATCAGGGTCGGGGCAGATGCTATTCCAGAGGCTATAGTGTATGAACAGTCAGGCGGCTCTTTTCTTTTAGCACTAACACAGTCGTCCTTCTGACCTACTGCGATGTTTTCCTCTGATTCTGCGGTATATTATATTATATTATATTATATTATATTATATTATATTATATTACATTACATTACATTACATTACATTACATT
>JAYJMA010060908.1:0-10608 GCA_036873895.1 Parotocinclus cabessadecuia
TGTGTGTGTGTGTGAGAGAGAGAGAGAGAGAGAGAGAGAGAGAGACACACACACACACACACAGCCCAAAGTAAGCAGGGGCTCACTGAATCAGCTTGACGGTGAAATGATGTAATAAGTGTTCAGACAACATAAAGACTGCAAAACGCGCAATTTCATAAAATGTACTGTGAGTGTTAAACTGCACAAATTATATTGTTAGATGTTTCTAAAGTTACCATGGGTATCATCCAATCTGCTATGGAATGAAGTCATTCTGTTTCATCTTATCTTGCACTACAAATCTAAACATTAGGTCATTTTAATTTTAGCTTTGTGGCTGTGCTCATGATGGATAACGGAAACAGTATGTGTATCGCTCCTTCCATTGAACCTGTCACTTGAGCTCAATGCTATAGCCTTAGAATGGATCAATTTAAACTCTAAAATCTTAGCTTTCTACCTATATGAACACGTGCATTGCACTTGTCCAGCTAAAACAGCATAAGGTCAACATTAGAAATGGTTGGTTAAACAGAATCTAAACACCACATATCTACTTATTGTGTTAAACACACAGCACATTCGCATTTTAACATGGCTGTGTAGCTTAGTGGTTAGCACAATTGCCTGTCAAGTTAAGGTTCTCAGGTTCAAAACCAAACCTGGGTCTATAAGTTTGTGACAATGATTAATATAGAGGGTTTATTCAATGTGGGACTGTGGTAGCCTAGCGGTTAAGGTACTGGACTCTTGACCAGAAGGTCAAGGGTTCAAGTCCCACCTCTGCCAAGCTGCTACAGTTGGGTCTTTGAGCAAGACCCTTAACCCACAATTGCTAGAGCTGTAAGGCTGTATGAGTTGTAAGTCACTCTGGATAAGGGCATCTGCTAAATGCTGGAAATGTAAATGTAGCAGACACCCTTATCCCAAGCAACGTACGATTGATACTAATTCATATTAATTATTACTAATTGATCTTACAATCCAAGCAATTGTGAGTTAAAGGTCTTGCACAGGGACCCAACAGTGGCAGTTTTTCTGAGGTGGAATTTCAACCCTGCAGCATCCATTGTATTGTGTTTAGAATCTAGTTTGGATTCGCCCTAACCAAATGCAAGCAAACATCACCATGAGGGCTAGCATGAACTGGTTAAGGATGGGTTCTGCTGGTCTGACCCCAAACCTAAACTGAACTGACTGGTATTTGGAATGGCAGGAATAACGGGATAGTGCTGCTTGATTTAAGAGTGCAGGTAAGTGTCACAATGTCCACAGTATGTTGTGTGATTGCACGGTATGTGATCTGGAAAGTATCAGTTTATATCCACACCACACTAGACGGCTACTCAAACTATGAGTTGTACAGCTTTGGAATCATATTTTCCCATGTGAAGTTACTTAAATAGTATTAATCCACACTTACTTTATTAATGCGTTATAGGATGGTGTGATTCACTGAGTATTGACTAAAATATGACAAAATACTGCAGCCTTTCCCATAAATTAATTTATTTCATATCAACCATATCTGCCACATACTGATTTTATTATTATTTTTACTGTAGGTGGCTTGGTGGGTAGCGCCGCCACCTCACAGCAAGACGGTCCTATGTTGAAGCCCAGGATGGAGCAGCCTTGGTTGCTTCTGTGTGGGGTCTTCATGTCCTTCCCATATCTGTATGGGTTTAGTCTGGGTACTCCGGTTTCCTCTCACAGTTCAAAAACCTGTATGTGAGGTTAATTGATAACTCTAAATGGGCATTGACTTCAGTGTATATTCTGTTTCTGACCAGTTTTGAGATAACCTTATGTATATATGCAACCCTGCATGCTTACACACACAAACGAATCAATGAATTAGAATGACATGCATTGTACACCCTATTGTACTTTTGACTCAAGTAGGTATTCCAGAAAAGAGCAGGAAGCTAACGCAGAAGCTGTGAGAATTAAGTGCATTTAACCCTGGTGGAGTTGTTACATACATAATTACAACAGCTGTGAATCCTGGGAATATATGGGTTATGTGGGTTAACTCCCACAACATTAAGGGTAATAACCTCATGAAGCCACAGGCATATATGCCTATATGCCTGAATGTTTTCAGAACAGACCGTGTGTGGCGCATACCTGTAATTAGAGTGCAAGCTGTGGCATTGTCTCTGAATACCTTTATTTTCCTGTTTACTTAGGAATACAAGTCTCAGGGGTGAAATATTTTGTGTAAGCTTTTACAACATGCTGTTGTGTTCTAACATATCTCAATTCACTACTATTTAGTACTTCAGAAGTTTCAGGAAATTTGCTACAACATAAGTCAGAGTTGATTGTCAAGGACAACGATTAAATAATGAAAGACGTGATAGGAATGTAAAGTTGTGATCAATGTAAGAAAATAATTGTGTTTGAGATTTTAAGCTGACAGTGAAGGGTGTGGGTAACACTTTGCTTTCCATCTAATGACAGCAACAAGCTAAAGTTTCCTTGTATACCCTCTGACCTTATACAACAGAGGAAGACAGATGTGGTCATTTCCTACCTACATCCTATTGTCACACTCCTAATCCCCTTGGTGTAACTTTCCTGTACTAACTAAACTAACTAAATTAAACTAGCTAAGCTCAGATGTCAAAATTAACAGTACGTCATGTGTACCACAACGAAAGGCAGAGCTGGCCAAGCTGACCAAGTTAGTCATAGCAGCATATCACCCGATAAAATAGTGAAAGAGCTTTCACTGACCATCCATTAGACATACAATTATCCATATACAGACAAATGACAACTAAAGAAATTTAACCCTAACCCTAACCCTAGTTTTAATTAAGAATATTACATATTTTATATTTGATATTATATCCCTTTAAAATATTCTCATCTGCAAAAGGGGAGCTGCAGGATCTATGAAAATTTATGAATATTTAGATAGTATAACAAAAAAAATAAATAAATAAATAAATAAATAAAGAGATGCTGGTTTAAAGTAAAAAATGGATTCGGACCGGGACCTCGAGTTTGTCGTTATTTAGGCGCAACGTCTGATTAAAACGCTTTCGCGCCCGTCAAACAAATGCAGCGCAAGGCAAACAAACGAATAAGCAAAAAATAAAAATAAATAAAATTAATGACCCGCCGGCCACAGCTCGTACCTGCTTGGAGGCTGGAGCGGTGCTCACTGTGGGATGCAAAGGATATGGTTATTCTTTGTTGTTTTTGGTTTTTTTCCCCCCCAGGCTGACGGACGCTGAAAGCACAACAAAAGCGCACGCTGAAACGGATCAGAACTTCGAAAAGAAGCCTTTTTTTTTTTTTTGTTTAGAAGTTTGCCGTTTGTCACTCGCCTGCGGATCCAGACGGTGGAGGTGCCCCCGTTTTCTGCCACTTGGTGGCTTCAGCTGCCAGCTTCCTGACGTACGACTCGTCCGCGCTCATCAAGATGTTCTCGGGCTTAATGTCCGTGTGGATGATCTTACATTTGGCGTGCAGGTAGTCCAGGCCCTGCAAAACCTGCGTTTGGCGGTCAACGGAGCTCAATCAGCGCTAGCATTGCGCAAAGAAGAATGTTAGCATGTGCTGCCACCATCACGGATCTGTGCCCGTCGAGAGCTAGCTGGCTGCCTCTGCACGCCCAGAGAACCTCGGGCTGATCACTCTAACTTTGCTCGGCGCCGGAGACGGCAGGCGCAGCGTCTTGGAAACGGAAAGACGGGAGGGAGGAGGGGCGTGAAGGGGTCAGAGTAAGCCCATTGGTCCCGATCTTCAAACTGCACTTTGCAAAATGTTTAACAGCTAACGGTCCAAAATACTCCCTCCGAGCCCACGATTGATTGGTTGGTTGGTTGGTTGGTTCAGCTGAACCTACTACGAGAATTTCAGGGCGCGATCCGCACAACGTTTTACACAGTCATATCATGTCGGTACTATAGCGATTTGTTCTTTGCTAACACCAATTCAAATGAAGGCGGGGCCGCTGTGTAAAGCGTGAATAAAAACACAAGACGGCGATCTGCAAATCACTTTCCGCCCGCATTCGTTAGAACAGCCTGCAAAGACAAGATATGCCATGTTCAAACGGATAAACTGTTTTCTGCAAAGCACTCACACTCGTGGCTTTCGCTTCGCATGGTAGATTTTGTACTTGCAGTTGTAAACGGCAATGACGCAACGGGAAGGCGTCGCTCTTGAACAGTTGTTCGCCAAAAAAATAAATAAATAAAAAAAATAAAATAAAATAAAGGGGGGGACCTCGCCCCATGACTGAGCATTTCGGCTTTTGTTGCCCCTGTCCCAATTTTTTTTTTTTTTTTTCAAACACACGGAGGCATCAAGTTCCAAATGGGTAAATATTTGCCAAAAAAAAAAAACTATAAAAGGTTTATCCATTTGAACACGAACCGTCATCTTTGTAGCGCATTTGATTGAATGCTGGTTTGAAAACAGTTTTACACGGCGTGGCAACTCGCAAGACACACGGCTAGTTTGCAGCGTAGGCAACAAAAAAAAAATAAATCAATCAATCAATCAATCAATAAAAAAAATCGGAACTTTACCTGACGAATGATGCTTTTAACGCAGGGCAACGGCAAACCCTGATAGTTTGACTTGATGATCCACTTAAGCAGGTGATGTCCGAGGACCTCAAATACCATGCACACATCTGAGAGGAACGAGTCAAGGTTGAAGAGGGGGGGGGAGCTACATTGAGTAGGACAGAGGCGGGTTGATTTGGCTCTTGCCCTTTGTCATTTGGCTGATTAGCACGAACTCTTAAGGTCAGGCAGAAAGGATACGCATTCCATTGACACCCGAGATCTTAAAGTCGTCCAACAACTGCACTACTTTCTCTCTGCTGGGGTCGTTTGGATCGGAGTTTCGCACCTGGTCCGGCCAAACAAGGAGCGAGTTTATCACAAAAACCGGTTCTCCTCAGCACTTTAAATGACAACAAGGGTGCTGCAACAAGCTTTTATTCTCACCGCGAGCAGGAGCTTGATCTCATCCATGGCCGTTTCGGTGTAATGCTCGGCACTCTTCACAACCTTCATGGCCACAAATCGCTTCCCCCTAACACAAACACAAGACGCACACATTTGGGGCACTGTTGTCCGCGACCGGACCTCGGGCCAGGCCGTGGGCTACCGTAATTACCTTAACGCTACTATCGTCTAACGGAAGTCGTCGCCGACGGCAAGGATCGGCACGACTGTTCTCCCGAGTCTGACCTGTGATGTTCCCGTCGTCGCGAGGATTCTTGAGACGGGTGCGTTTGTCGGTCATAAACTCGAATCCAAGTCAAAAGCAGGGTCCGAAACCCCCTGATGCCAAAGCCTTGGCCGGGGGAAAAAAAAACGTAAGAACGACCCTTAATTCGTGTAGATCGTTCTCTTCTCGCGGAACTCTCAAGAGCGAGACTTGGAATAAGGAATTCAAAAAGGTTAGCGGACGCCATTATTTTGGACGAACTACGCCGCTCTCGTTAGGGCTGCCATTTTTTTTTTTTTTTTTTTTTAATCGGAGGTACACTTCAACTGCGAGAGGCCGAATCGGTGACGCACTACACCGAGGGGGCCTCAAATCCTGCAGGGCCAGGTGTGCGCCCCCCTGCTTGAGCCAGTGCATGCCCCTTTGCCAGAGAACATGCGGATTATCCAGAAGAGGCTTGGGAGAAGGTCATGGGCTCAGCTAAAGCCGAAACAGAACTTTTACGTTTATGGAGGAAGAAGGATCCCGAGTTGTATCCCAAGGACCCAGTACCTACTGTGAAGCACGGAGGTGGAAGCGTCGGGCTTCGGGGCTGTTTTTGGACGATCCGGAGGAGGTGCAGGACAAGGTCATGTGGTCAGAGGGAAGCAAAATGGAGCGTTTTTGGTACGAACTCCACTCGGCGTGTTTGAGGGAGGGGGGGGAGGGAGGAAGGACGAGCACAAACCCTGGATTGAACGGAGGATGGATGGGGTCACGTACAGAAACAACCGTCTTCCCTCAGTAACGGAAGACGGGCGGTGGCTGGGTCGTCCCGAAAACACACAGCCAGGGAAGCTAAGGGGGGCGTGATGCGCGGGTGTGATTTTCTGGATGGGTTTTGTGTTTTTTTTTTAAGATTCTGCCTCTCTCGGCTGAAGTGTAGTCCCGATTAAAATGAACGACAGAACGTTTGGGATGTCTTTTTTTTTTTTTTTTTTTAAGTGTGCTTTGGAATGGAATTGGCTCCGTTTCCATGATTTGTACTACAAGCGCAAACTTGCTGGCCTAGGTAAATTGGGCTACTGCTTACGCTTCAAATCGACGTCCCTTTGCGAGTCCGCTCAAGGTTTCTTTCCTTAGAGCGCTTAAGGAGCTTTCCCTTGCCACCTTCGTACTAGGCTTGCAAGATGTGCTAAGATAACGGCGGGCCGACTTGCGATTTCCCCCGACTACTTGTGCAAAACTGAGACCAGAAAGGGGAGCCGGAACTCACTGGACATCCCAAGCGAGCCACACGGTAGAGAAGTGTCCCCAGCCCAGCTTGCGAATCACATGGTAACGGCAGTCGAACAGGTCCCCGATCTTCACGTCATGGTAGCCACCTGAAGAAATGCAAGGTTTGGGAGAAGAAGAGGCAATTCTTGACGACGTTCCATGACCCAAGTGGCGCCGTTTTAACCGCCCCGGATTCCTAGCCGCTAAAACGGACGCCAGGTGTAGCAAACCGAAAAGTGACGCTTGCACGTGCGGGACATGCCCTACATTCGCTTTGCTGACAGGTACTCAGCACACCGCGCTGCCGGCTAGCACGAGCGCCCCAGCTGCCCCGGATGACCTTCTTACCTCTGCAGTAGTCGTTGGGATCTTCCTGCTCCTCGTCGTCCGAGCCCAAGATCTCTTCCTCTCGCTCGGGCGGAGCCGAACCAGGCTGGGCGGCACCCGGCGGGCGGGGATCAGGTCTGGAGAGGGCAGAGAAGGCGGATCGGTTTGAGACGGCCTTGACTAATCTTATTATTTTAATATGGGATGTAGGTACATAGGCGATTAAATCCCCGACTGTTTGCCGTTCCGACGCGACACCCAATTTTCACAACGCTCACATTAAGGCCTTGTCCATGTCCAGGAAACGCCGAACCCAATGAGCGGACCCTCTGGTCCGGGCTCCCGTACCTCGACCGCTGGGCTGCCGCTGGGCAGGCCGTATACGCTGCGTGGCCAAACGCCCTAGCGCCATTGTTTCGGAAGACGGCCTCCATAGAAGCCCGAATCATCTTTTATCCAAGCGTATGAATTTTGATTTGGCAGCCAACGCTTTCAAATAATCAGCGGTTTCCAAAGGGGCAGAGTTGAAGCTCATTCCAAAAAAATAAAATAAAATAAAATAAATAAATAAATAAAATGATCCTCCCATAATTTTCAACTCCGTACAATAAGGCACCTGCAAACAGACTGTAACCTCTACGACGTGGCCAAGAGCTTTCTAAGGACGCCCGGGACGAGATCATAGACCTGCGCAAGGATGGGATGGGCTACAAAAGCCCAAGCAAGATGATTATGACCGATGAGAACGACTCCGTGACGGACGAGATGGGTGGGCCTGTGGATGTTAGATGCGCACGCACGCACACACACACACACATTCTCCATGCCCTCTGCAACTCAGCGGAAGCGCTTCTCACAACGGAATCGGACCGTTCGACGTTTCAAAGGCGGATCGGATGGAGCCGAGGCTGCCGTCTCGCCGTTACTAACGAAAGGAGAGGCGAGGGACCCCACGCCGGGGGGTTGGGGCTGTGCACCTGCTGCTTGCGGAACGGCGCTTGCTCAACGAATAACCCTGAATGAATCTTGTCCGACTTCGTCTCGGACACCCTTTACCAAAAACTAAAAAGGGAAATGAAAGGTTTCTGCCTCGTTCGGAATTCGCGGTTTCTCCGTGAGGACGTTCTCATGGAGCCTTACGAACAAGGGGGTGGGGGAGCAATGTCGGAGGCAGCGCGCGAAACTGCGTTACCGACGGGTCAAAATCCCAAACCGAAGACGCCAGACCAAGAGCGCAAGCTGGCCGACGACACGGAGGCGGCCGAACTGGCAAAGGTCTGTCCGACCTGCCGGCGGCGGGACGGAGCAGAATATTCTGGCTTACCTGCAGGACGCTCGAATTCCCATGAGAGATGGAGGCTCGCAGGTGAGAGCCAGAGCCATCAACTGGAGGCGGCGGCTGAAGCTCGCTCGCTCAAAGACAGCAGCAAGCAGCGTAGCATCTCGCTACTTTCTCTCACTCCCTCTCCCACTCTCTCTCCCTCCCTCCCTCCCTCCCTGCTGTCATAAACATCTTCCCCTCTCTCGCTTTCGCCATCGCACTTGCTCTCGCTGTGGCCTGCTCCGCCGGCACCGGCGCTGAAAGCCCACCCCTACTCCTCCAGACGGGGATTCTAATTGGCCCGAGACGACCGGCACTGCATTGCAGGCGAAGAAAAAAAAATAAACATTGCCTTCTCCTCGTCCCTCCTCGAGAGCCGCACGGTCCTCTCGCCTTCTCTCGCTTCTTATCCATCCGTGCTTCTCTTATTCCTAAATCTGGCTCACTCCTCCACTCGCCTTGCAATGGCTCGACACTTTTTGGTTTTTTTTTTTTTTTCCCCCGTTACTTCTCCGTCTCGTCCTCTTTTTAACCTTGTTGTTTTTTGTTTTTTTCCTTTCTCGGTTTTCCATTCAACTTGAGTCGATGTTAGTCGGGCAATCAAACGTTTGGGATCGGAAATGCGCGGGACATTCCGTAACCCCTTCCTCGGTGGGCTCCACTGCGCCCCCTTCGCCAACTACTGCAGCTTTGGGCACTTTAGACGAGCGGGCAGAGATATACTGTCACGGGTAACGTACGTCTACATAAAAGGTTACCCAAAACAACCCAAAAACCGGTTGCTCATGTCAGAACCGTAGGGTTCTAATGTCTAATGTGGTCGTACTCAAGACTGAGCCCTGCTATAGACTCTGGTCAGATCCAGGGCATGGAGTGATACGCGCCCTCGAACCCTGCCCGGGAGGGGTGGCATTTTAAAAAAAAAGAAAAAAAAAAAAACCCGATTCTTTTAATCGGACCCCCACGGTGAGAACACTGCGGTAGCCTAGTGGTTAAAGTCCTGGACCAGGGTTCAGATCCCACCTCTGAGAAGTTGGCACAACAAAGCAACCCTCCCTTCCTTAAAATGGAAACGGGTACCTGTCCTATTGCAGCCAACACGCCTTCAGTGGCCGCCTCCCACCTAAGCATTGTGGGACTGTGGTGGCCTAGCGCTTAAGGTACTGGACTACGTACCAGGGTTCAAACCTCGGAGGCCCTCGAGCCGCAATTTGCTTGGAGAGAAAGTGTTCGGAAAAGCATTCTTCATTTGCGAACACTTGCACCGCGTTAAACGTTATGCACTGTGAGAATGGCTTTGCATTTTTTTTACCACATCAGCCACTCGCACGTGAAAGCCAGACGTGTTATTCAAAACGAGAGCATGTTCATTTCATCGTGGTGCCCAATAAAGATTTGCCCCCTGCCAATCACGTGATAGAGGGAGTTCCGGCAGTCTCAACGACTGCCTGTCGCGTGCCGTTTTTCCGTGCGCCAAATTCCAGCTGGACTTTCTGAAAGACGCTAAATGACGTCGCCGCCTAGTTTGCACGAGGTGACCTTGGCGTTTAAGAGCGGGGTGACACGGTGGGAGGGGCGAAAAAAAAAAAGTAAAAACACCCTAGGCATGTTTGGAACCACAAATGATGATTCTTGTGTTGATTTTTGGCCCGTTATTGGGTTGGATCTCCTGCTCGGATTACAGTTACCGTACTGCGAGAGTGGTGAGGGCTTTGGGACGAGGGAGGAGCTTACTGAGGACCGCAATTGCAGAGCGATATGAGCCCCAACAGCACCAGAAAAGGTCATTTTGTTGTTGTTTTTTTTAACGATATTATGCTTCGCATGCCGAGTATCCACATGCGATACAAACCTTGTCAATGAACTCACCCAAAGTAAACATTCCTACTAACCGCGATACCGATTCGTAATCATATCATCCAGCCCTGATTAAGACCTAAATTAAGAAGTTTTTCGAGAACGGAAGACCCACTTACTTCTTGCCACATTTTTTCGGCTTGCTCCTCTTCTTCCTTGCCTGCAATGCAAGCACTGTCGAACGAAAACAAGGAAAACGAATGAACAATTCACAAATACTATACTAGGGGAAATAACTAGGGGTGGGAATCTCTAGGGACGCCACCATTCGATTCTATTACGCTTGAGAGGGCAACGATTATCGATGCATCTCGGTTCGTTTTTTTTCTTTACCATGTGACTACGTGAGACAAATCGACGGCATCAAAATAGGTCCTGAAGTTTCGAGAACCAAAAAAAATTTAAAAAATTTAAAAAAACGGTGACTAACATTGAACATTTTGTAACAAAAATGGTTTGCAAACAGAATATTTCTGTTTGTAATCGTCTATTTTGAGCTTTTTTTATGCTCGAAGTATCCGTTTTCGCTTTCTTTGCGCTTCTCTCGGTCTTGCTTTCGCGTTTAGCAGCCCGACTCCAAGCCTTAGTGTTAAAAAGCCATAATTGTTCAGACGAGCTGATACTAGAAAAACTCCGCGGCTTCCCTCCGTTTATCACCGGCC
>JAYJMA010060919.1:0-24182 GCA_036873895.1 Parotocinclus cabessadecuia
TGTGTGTGTGTGTGTGTGTGTGTGTGTGTGTGTGTGTGTGTGTGTGTGTGTGTGTGTGTGTGTGTGTGTGTGTCTTATTCACAGAAGAGCTGCCAGTAGATTAGAACGGTCTAATGACCATACATTATTATTTCACAGTCATTTTATTAGAAAACAACCAGTAAATATAGGAAATCTGGATGCAGTATTAAAAACTGGAAAAAAGGAGTTTTATCAGGAAGGGTAGCAGCCAAGGAACCACTTTTAGTAGGGTTAGTGTGGTGAAAAGCAGATATATTTAAAGTGTAATTTTTTTTATTATTTGATGTATAAAACCTTTGGGTTTGGATGGTACAGTTGTCTAATAGGTGAGGGTCAAGTGGTCATGGCTGAGGGAGGTAAGGGATCGTCCCTGTTGCTGAAACAATGACTCCTCTCCAGCTCTGTGATGTACTGGTGTCCTGTTCATGGGTGCCCCAAGGACAGGTGTTGGAATCCTAACAATCAGTATGAGGGAAAACGAGGGATTAAGAGGCTGAGAGAGAATTGTTTATGCACCTTTCCCTGAGTGCCGTATCAGTTTCAAAGCTCATGCTTCCAAAGATCCTGAACGAGTACTGAATAGAGGTACCAGTCTTAGTACCAAATAGTAAGCTTTCAGTCCAAGTACCAAATCTAAAGCTTCCTGCTACAGTACCTGATATTTCAGTTTTATCGTAAACTGAACAAGGATTTGTCGCTTCACAGCTCTGTATTCCTCGATTTACCACACATTTCACAAACCAGAGTTAGTGTTGATGTACACTGTGAAAGATTGGCTCTCTATCCAGTGTTGTTTCTCGCCTTGTGTCCTTCGTTGCTGGAGAGGCCCCACACGCTCCAGTTCTTCCTCCGTGGTTTTAGTTCTGGTATTAAAGGTCTAGTTGTATCTGATTTCAGTAAGGTTCCTGTTTGATTTTGATGTTGATGCAATTTGTAACGTGATCTTCTAGTGTTTTTTTTTTTTTTTTTTTTCTTCTTTTGTTTCAGAACTAATCTTATGTGATATAATGATTATAATTTCTTAAAGTAAGAAATACATGCCATTATGTGTTGTTAATTTAAAAGTTGTAAGTTTATTTAAATGTAAATTTGTTGCCTTTTACAAAACGGACTGAGACATTGTTAATTTGTGACCGTGCTTGCGGGAACAAAATGGCAAACCTTGTGCAAAAGAAAACGGTCACGCTCCAATTTCGCAGTTGGTTTTGGACTTGAACCAGATGGGAAGGTATGTACCAATCTCAGGATCTCAATCCAATGATGTGCCATGTGAACTCTGTAGCAGGTTCGGGGTTGTGATACAGAAATTTGCTGTCTATAACATTCTACGATTTTAGATTTTTTTTTTTTAATCTCATATTTGTTCTTAACAATTTCATTGTTAATTCAGTTAAAATGGAAAATCTTGATTGGCAAAAACTTAAACACACTGGTAAGTAATCTAGTAAGAGCGTACTTTACTTGAATAGTAATATTGTTTTGAATAGATTTACCTTTGTATAGGTTCATTCTGGTTTTCACATTTTTACAGATTCCATCTAGACTGGTTTAACTGGTCAGGTTCTGTATCTAATGTTTCTGTTAATCGTAATGCATAAAAATGGAGGCCTGAGTTCACAAAAGTCTCACTATTAGAAAACTGCTGGGTTATTACTGGGTGCTCTGTGGGAACACAGCGTCTCTTTTCAGACTTCCACCTTGTCTCATGTCTCTCTGCCTGGTGGCACTGACAGCTTCAGGTCAGAGATCAACCATGAGGTCGCAGTTTAGGATGTCTGCCCTGCCACTCAAACACGATTGGACGGCCTGTCTGCCAATCGAGCGAGCCTGGAACGAGCTCTGACGAGTTGACAGCAGGATTTATTAATTGTCTGTAGCTAGAGGAGTTGGTGTTACTGTTTGACTGACAGTCTGCTGCTCGGTCACGTTCTGCAGCTGATGTTTATCTTTTACCTGTAACGTGTGTGAGTGGAGCCTGAAGGCTGAAGACTTTCTGTAACGACACCAAATCCAAATTTTGGACTGGTTTGTCAGAATTGCATCATTGTTTTTGGTAAAATGTGATGTGTGACTGATGTTTACATTTTACCTGTAACATGAGACTAAGCCTGTAACTAAGCCTCAAGGCCAGAGCTCACCTAAAAGACTTTCCATAATGTTCACCATTCCATTTAATTTGCTGCTTTGGTGAAATTGTGATACAGCATTTCAGTTCTGGGAAATCTGGAATATCCTGCCATGCTGAATCTGGCTTATTCTAGAATAAAAGCTGGTTCAGCTTTTCATGTTCTGTCTTTGATGTTTGTCGTACAGATGTCGTACTGTGAGCTTTGTTGTGCAGATGACACTAAATTAATTCTAGAACATGTATAATGAGGGTATTGTCCACACCACATGCAAGTTTTCAGACAGTGTAAATGCAGCCTTATTTGTTTTTTTTACCCTTTTGTTTTTGCGGCAAACTTGATGACCAATCACTGTAACTGTCGCTTCTGCACCCCCTGAAGCAGCTCTTGTATTTTGAGTCTGCCTTGCCACCGGCAGCCTTTTCATCCTTGGAACAACATCTCAGAAAAACTCACCCTCTAAAGCACAGAGCTATTTACTTGCTAATTAAATGTTTAGGATAATGTTAATAAAACATATAGTAGCTTCATATTATTAATAGGCTTATTGAATAATATTCCCTTACTATATACTTTTCAGAAATCAAATATACCGACATCTTTTTTTTTTTTTGGACAATAGGAGACGATGTGCCTCCAAGGACTCATTACATAATCAATTTTGTTTTATAGTTTAGATTATTTTATAATTTTTCTACTAATTTAAATTTCTATTAATAATTTGTTATTTTTTTTAAACAAATGTTCCTATGATTTAATACACATTTAGTATTTATTTAATTAACATCTAGGACGCCCATGGAGGGCGGGTCCCCTGTTGAGTCTTGGTCCTCCCAAGGTTTCTTCCTACCATTTTAGGGAGTTTTTCCTTTCCATTGTGGCCCTGGGTTTGCTCAACTTGGGATTGACCTTTTAGATAATGTATTACTGTAAAGCTGCTTTGAGACAATGCTACGTTGTAAAAAGCGCTATATGAATACATTGAAATTGACCCTTATGAACACCAGGTTGTGTGACATAAGTGTATCTGAAACTATATTGTGTCTAGGTCTGTGTGACCCGTTTGAATTTTTATGCACATGAATTCATAGTCTTGGTCTGTAGTGCTTACCCTATATTGATCTCTAGAACGTTCCCACCAATTGACAAGGGCTTCCCTGTGGACTGTGCTTTTTTTCCTTTATATTTTTATACTGACATGTGGGGCAGCACAGTGGCTCTGTGGGCAGCACTGCCACCTCACAGGAAGAAGGATTGTGGGTTCAGGATTCAGCTTTTCATGCTATCCAAGAAAGAAGACACATTTCCTACTTATGATGCCTGTAGTGTTCTTTCTTCTAAGTTCTACATGAGAAGAATTGCTTGTCCAGTTACCACAACCTATTATGATGATGAATTATAAAAAATGAATAGTGAGTATATTGAGGCAAAAAAGCAGACCTTTTAAAACGAACAGCTTCCATTAGAGCGCTAGGTTTTTTTTCAGCTATTATTACCTAATATACCAGTTAGCGTAATCATATTCCAATACTATCAAGTTTGGACTTTAGATGTTTAAATGCATTCAGATATTTGACCCTGGGGATTCCAGGTATTAATGTGACCTGTATACCGTACGTTATAAGGACTACTGCCCCAGAGTTCACCCCATGCCTCAGTGGATTAATGTCACCAGTAGAGGGGAAAGTCCTCTCAGGAACGTGCCTTGGGATTAACGGCTGAGGTGGGAAGGAAGACTGCGTGTTTCTTTAAGAGAGACTGTGTGCACGTGTGTTTCTATTGCATCCATTTCTCTCATTTATCAAATCACTTTTCAATTTGAATTCAGTGTGTATTGTATGCATTTCCTGTACTCAGCTGTGTGCTTCTGCTCGAGGTGGTCAAACAGATTAGATGTTTTCCCCCTTTTGTTGTTACAGACCTTTAGCATAGCTTACACATTACTGTAGTTTTCTGTACATCTGATATTTTGTACCAAAACCACCTCCACACTACTAAAGTCACTCCTGTTTTTGGGACAAATTCCTTCACCGCAGAACCACTTTCTGCCATATCTGCTGTTCTGCCTATGAGTCACTTACTGGACGTACACCATGTAAACATGTCAGAATATCACAATATGGATGTTTTATATCATTAAAAACATTATGCTGGGATTATTGCGAAAGATACAATACGGCTCACTCCTAGTAGGCATATATTATAGTAGTATAGTAGTATACTATACTAGTAGTATATATTTTATTCTGCATTCTTTGTATTCTCTTCTGTTATTGGTTCTTTAATTTGGTTTGTTTAATTCTTTTGTTTTTTATACTTTTCTGTGTGCTTTCATGTATTTATTTCCCCATTTCATGCTTATTTCTCTCTAACTCTCTTTTTCTGTTTTATTTAAAGGCTGTTTTCCTATGTGAGATTTGCCACATTAGTGTGTGAGCGATGGATTGCTCTGCTCTGGAGCTTCATCTTCCATTCATCACTATTTTTGTTTGGCGTTTGATGATAGTACTGTGCAGGAACTCTGGATGAGATTCTCTTATCTGGACTGGAGGTAGTGATGGAGCCTCGTTATCTGTCTCAGACACCCTCGTTAAAGAGGTGAGACTGAAATGCTTTTTCTGTCTCCTAATCATGCTTGTAAATGGAATAGTTCTGATAGTCTGGATGATAACTAGGTGATCAGCTAATCCTGATGGGTGGTTGGCCTATAGTTGCTCTATCAGGGACCAACAAGAGTCCATCCAGTGGAGCTACAGATTTAGCTTAAGCATGGTAATCTAACTTTGGTCTTAATTATTTAACAGTGCTCAATCATCTGTGAGGCTGAGTTTGTTGGGAGGACAGGAAAAGGCTTAACGGGCTGAACATGAGCCTTTATTTATCCAGCTGTCTGAATCCTAAAAGATCATTTCATATGGGCATTTGGTTATTTGTTACATTTTTGTTTTTCTTCCTATTTACATTGTTCATTCTTTGCTTTCTTGTATTTTTTTTTTCTTTCTTATTGTGCACTGTATTTCCTCATCTTTTTCCTCCAGTTATTTTGTAATTTCTTGTTTCATTGTTTTACTTTTTGTTCTTCCTTTTTCTTTATTTAAATCATTATTTTACACGATTCTCTATTACTATTCTTTCTTTCCCCTTTTTTATCCTTTGTTCTTTTTCTTTAACATACTTTTTCATGTTTCACTCATTTACGTTATTTCTATTGTGTTTTTCTTTGTTCCTTTATTTTGTTTTCTTTCTTTTTAAATTGATTCTTCCATTCTTTCTTAAGTCGGTGAAGCTCTTTTGTACTTCATTCCTTTTTTCACATTTAGTGACCAAAGGTGAATTTTGTTATTTGAATTACAGATTGAATAGAAGCTGGTGTAAGCACCCAATAGTTCGTGTTTCTTTTTAGCATTGTTTTTTTCCCTCACCCTTCTTGTCAGAGCTTTTGTTTTCGTTGTTGTAATGACTGGAGATTACAGACAACAGAGCAGCTTAATCAGCTCTGAGAAACTCACTGACCCGGGATTCCTCCTTCTCAACTTCTTTCTTTTTCTCTCCTGCTCTATCTCATTGGGACTGGTTTTGTTTTGGAACAAAACGAAACGAAACGAAAGATTTTAAAATCTTTATTTTTTGTAAATTGTTGTACAAAAAGCAACACATTCTTTTCCATACAGTTCTCTGTACTTTATAAGAACACATGTATTGTAGTAATTGTGTGTGTGTTATTAGCATATGGGTTCTATGCATTTCTAAGGGTTTAGGTCACTGGCACTTTGGACACTGCAAAGCCCCTTCTGATGGTTGTAGTTTCTGGTATATTGGGATTCAATATCACATAATTTTGACCTGATTCACTGGTCAGGCTAGAATGCTGGATTTGCTTAAAGCAGCTTGAGACATAGAATATATTTTATTAAATTACAGCAAGTTGCTCAGTGTTCCTTGTGACAGCTTGACCTTGCCAGGTGCTCCCAAAGAGCCAAACCTGGGGTCTTGTTTTGAAATTGTCCTCACTCATGAGCAGAGCTGAGGTCTTGTGCAACCTTAGCTCAGCCTTGGCAGACAATCATCCTGTTAGCGAATCGTCAAAGTCAGAGTTTGAATGACACAGTTTTGCAAGGTTTAATGATTATAATGTTCCTTTGCCTTGATTAATCCCAATAAAGCACCTTCCAGTGGCTGGATTTATTTGCTTAACGTATTTTTTAAATGCTAAGAACAGTTAAAGAAGGTTAGATTTATCTAAACGGAGGGTGGTAGTGTGTAAAGGTTGAGCAATAGGATTGCTGGGGGCAAGGTAGATGCTGAAATCCTCAAGGCCACCCCCTATGTGTGGTCATTATAGAAAAAGGTTTTTGTTGGTTTTGTAATGACTTAATCCTTCTCTTTAGAGCCAGATTTGTAAAAGTTCACCCCACACATAATTGGGAAAATGTGCAGGAAGTGTTAGGAACCCTTATGCAGAAAGACTTACAACTCATACAATTTCAAATAGTGTACTGCAAGTGAGGACTGTGCCTTTCTTAAGGGCCCAACAGTGGAAGAATGTAAAACTTCAAACTTTGGGTCATGTCTTCAGATCTGCACCGCCATAGTCTGTCTGGTAGAGCTCACAGTTAAGAAGGTGAAAGCTAAGGGCCCTGATGGTGACAAATTTGTGAAGCTGAGTTTTGCCATCACAACCTTTCAGCCATAACCACTGAGCCAACATCTAACCCTTCTGCAACAGTTAATGTCTCTGTAAGGCTAAAACCCCACACCCTTCACTTTCCCATGGGACTGAGGGTTGTTGGTCAGGGTGTCCGACTGTCTGTTGTCAGACAATATGGTGGCTCTGTTTGGTGAGGGCTAATCACATTTCTTACAGATGAGTAGCAACTCGGAAAATGATCGGATGGATGACCCTGTTGATAAAAGCGTGGGAAAAAATGGCAGTTTAATCTCGCTTCCTTCCTGTCTTGCCTGGGAAACGAGGTCGATGGCACTGTGTTTTTTGGCGGCACCTGGTCCTGCCTTGATAGGTCGTATCTTTTCGGAAAGCTACATAATCGAGAGTGATGCTCACACAAAAAAGCCACCCACATCAGACGCCCTCAGGGCTGAGAGGAAAGCTGACTCTGTTGTTTAGGAGCCATTCAGTGGCACAATGGCCTCTGAGTAGGAAGTGGCAGAACAATTGCACGCCCACAACAGACAGGTTGTGACCTTCTGCAATGATAACCCAGCATTCCTGGAGACTGTCAGAGGAGGACGCAGGGTGCATCCCCTTACTCGTAGGTCATTGTAGGTCACAGTCCAGGTCTTGCCTGCAGGATCTCAAACGATGAGAGGTGTGTTATGAATGTATTATCAGAGGCTCTTAGGCCAACATTAGATTTGCTGTTTTAGCAGTGGTATAATGACCCTATAACGCGTTGCCAATGATTGGACCCAGTGGGTTCAAACTGGGATTTCACAATACGTACTGCACCTTTATAAACTGCATTACAAATTCTGGTTGTATTCTAATAAACAGAATAATAGTTAATTAAATATTGGCATTATGCTATTTCAAAAACAATCTATTCTAATGGTATTTTAGTGCAGTACTGCATGTATCTGATCTAAGATCCAAACGCTGACTTCCAAAATTCTGACTGAGTACAAACATGGAAAAATCTAATTATAATATCTTAATATAAGAAAGCAATTATTGAATCTTGTCAGCTAAAACACCTAATTCTACGACTGTTTTTCGGCTAAAAATAACCAAAGCCAAGATATTTGAATATTTATTAGTGTCCTGTGTGTATGACTAAAAGTTCCTTTGAACTTGACCATGACCTTTGTTTGTTATTTTGTATTCCATACTGGATTTAATATAATACTCAATCATGCATGAACTCCTTAGCACCAATTCTGACATGACATGATAAACTATAGTAATGGTGGAAACAGTAGTGGTGCAGAACATGAGGTTCTAGGAAAGAGTTTTGAAGGTTCTGAATTTTTTTATGTATGTACTTGTATGTTCTGCTGCTGCTGAAGTATTCAAGCCCTGAGAACCTTTTCACATTTTGTACTGTTATAGTTTGAATTCACAACGAGCTTAAATTGGGTTGCTTACCTTTTGACTGACTTAAATGTGTTTTATTGTGACACGAAGGTTAAATAAACAAAAAGCAAATATCTGTCCATTGTGTAAATGTACATAGATCAGTACTTTGTTGATCAGGTTTGATTGCAGCACCAACTAGTGTAATTAAAGTCGCAAATCTTTTTTTAGATAGGCTTATCAGTTTTATGTAGTAGTAGTCCCTGCTTATTGAGGGCCCAATGTAAAATATTTGGACTTTACTATTCCATAATATACATAAATACACACTTGGCAATTAAATTTTGAGACTTCAGCTTAGGATAGATTTGACCAGAATGCGTCCTCCTTGCAAATTAGGGAGTACTTGTATCTAGATCCTGAAAGTTTTGCACTTTCTTCCTGGCAGCAATATTTGCTACATATTCTCAGTCAGGCTGAGGGCTTTGACTTGACCACTCGAATACACCGATACTCTTATTTGTAAACTATTTTGTGTTGGTTTTATTTGGCTCTTTCTGTTATTACTTTGGATCAGTTTCCCTGTCCCTGCTGAAAACAATTGGTGTTCTCAGGGTGATGAGCTGTACATGTGTGCACCGGTTAACGACTGCATTCTGCTCTGTAAAACATTACGTTGACCACAATGGACACTGACTGGAAGTTTGTGCCATACATAGCCCTCGGCATATATAGGTCATAAGGCCATATCAGTTTTGATATCAATAGATCAGAGGACTTTTTTCAAAGGCTTGCCAAAGCTCCAACTTAAGACATAATACAAATTGACTATTTTAAGTCCGGTTTAAGTTCTTTTCTTGCCACAATTGCATACAGCCCAGTGTCTGGGAAATAGTCGCGCTGTGAACAGCTTTTCCCATCTTAGCTGCAGATCTCTAAAGCTCTTACTGAGTTACCTTTGGCATCGTAGTTGCTTTTCTGATTATTCATCAGTTCCAGGTTGCAAAGAAACAACACGTGGAAAAATCTGAGGGAGTGAATACTTCTGCAAGGTACTGTAAATGATGCTTTCCCCTAACTGGGGGACTTTAACAAAACATGTCTAGAAGTAGGAGGTATTGTTCTTGGGATATGAAAGTGTATTTTTACATTGTATATACATTATCTTTGTGTGATTCGAAATGGCTGCTTTGATATTTGTGTTGTGTTATAACATCAAATTGTTAAACCACTGCCCATGATCTATGTGGGTCGATGACTTTTCACACAGTACGTTTAGTTTGCTGTAATGTATTCGTGAATAAATAATAAAACAAAAACACCCCTCAGACTTTTGGACGCTAACGCTTGTGTGTCCGATCCACCTTGGGGATGTCACAGGATGCAGTTTTGTGTTGTAGAGGGAAAATATGCTGACTGCCCAAACTCATGACCCCAATAAAACTGGTGCCCTCTAGCCATACACAAAAAAAGCCTTCACAGCTCTGACTCAGATGTTGTATCTCTTCCATTTCCTCCCTCCTTCTGGTAATTTACAGAGTGTATTGTGTCGTTGTTAAGAGTGATGTATTGTCCTCATCCTGTTAAAACAGTGCTCCCGATTGCTTCCGGGCTCAGGCAGGAAAATTTCAAGGACGTATCCTATGCTAAAATTGCGCCATGCGAGAGTTCCCACAGCCTAGAAAGTAGGATTATTAGGGGCCATTTCATTATGGTAAATTCCATTTTGAGCAGTGTATCAATTAATAATATTAATTTGAAAAACTTTGCCAAGTCGAACAGCTCGAGGGATTTCAGAGGAAATGTTTTTTGGAAAGGAAGCCAACTCCCACATTACAAGAGAAAATGATGCGCGTAGCATTTCAAAAACATGACGGTTAATTAAAATGAATGCTTTCGAGTAACTGAGGAAATTCATCCTTGTTAAAGAAGGACTGATATGGTAGTGGCATTTGGAATATGAGCCGAGTTTGCTATTGGGAGACAGTCTGAGCTTGTTTTTGTCTCTCTGTTAATTACTGTGTTGCTTGAAAGGTCAGTTTCATCTGGTCCATTTCATCCTGCACATTTCTGTTTTATCCTGGAATTAAATGTAACTGGTTCCTGCGATATCTGGTCAGCATGGAGGGATTGTTTTGTTTTGTTGTCTTTCTCATTTGTCTTGCTTATTTTTTTTCCTTCAACTGTGTTGATGTAATGTTCATTTTCATTTTACTGTATTTCCTTTTTTCTCATTTTCTCGTTTATTTATTTCTGTTAGATTTCTCTTTTTGCTTTCTTGCTTTCTAAATTTCTTTCTTGATTATTCAGCTGCTAGAAAGGACAGTTCTTGAGGCCCTGGCTTTGAATCCTAGGTTTGTCTTGCAACATTTAAGTTCAGATGTTACTTTTCTGGAAACCTGTGATGGACTGGGGCTCTGTCCTGGGTGTGCCTCTGACTGCACCCAGTAAACGGGAGTAAAGGTGAATGCTTTCCTTTCCTTTTGATTTTCAGATTTCTTTCTGTGTAAAATTTAGTTTTGTACTGTCTCCAGTGACATCAGTAACACACCATCTGACAAAAATGGACTCCAGTGTATGTGTGTATGTGGCTGCATGTGTGTTGGGGGTATGTTGGTGTCCTAATTATACAGTGATGAGTGGATGGCTGGAAGGAGGAGGGCAAGTGATAATGAGGTGGCAAATGGCAGAAAGCAGAGCTCTGATACAGAGAGTTTGAGTGATGTGGGCATGAAAACTGTGTGTATGATATGAGGCCTGGGGCTGGAAGCATGTCAGGGCAGATGAGGCGGATTCTCAGATGAGCTCAGTGGAGAAGAATTAAAGTGCTGTGATGGTAGCACCTGCAAGACAGTGTCCCAGCTGCCTCACCTCCCTCACACAAACACACAAACAAAATGAGTTCAACACAGTGATGAAAAGCAAATACTAACCCTCTTATCTCCATTCTTGATATTGTGAGCCTGTACAGCTGTATACAATAGTCTATACAATTTTAATTAAAATGTTTAACGTGTCCATACAGATCAGCACTTGTGCTGGTGTAGGGTAAAAAACAAGCACATAAGAATGAAGGGGGGGGTTATTTTGGTGGGAAATGCCACACAACTTGAACCATAAAGTTCTGATCAGTGTAAAGGGTCTCTAGAGCTTCTCTGGGTCTGTATCTATTCAGACATACACAGCTGAGATGTGTGTACGTGAGTCTGTCTGTGTGCGTGTGTGTGTGTGTGTGTGTGCGCGTATAAACACAGAAGCGAGCATACATGTACGGTCATGGCCAAAAGTTTAGAGAATGGCACAAATGTAGGTTTTCACAAATTTTGTGGGTCATCTCATGTTTTTTTTTTTCCCTCTGAACCTTTTGTAAGATGTTTATATGTTATAATAAACATTCCATAAGGTTTTAAACTTTTGATTGGCATATACATCCAGTTTAAGCAAAGACATATTTTCAGTGTTGACCCTTCTTGTTGAAGACTTCTGCAAGTTGCCTCAGCATGCTGGATAAAATCATCTGGGCAAATCTTGAGTGATGGCAACCCATACTTGCCATATGTACCAAGACGGTGCTTGGGAGTTGATTACAGTTTCTGGGTTTTAGTTTGTTCAACCTCTTTTTGAAGAATGAAGTTTCTTGAGGAATTAAGATCGGGGGACATCCTGGCTATGTACTAAAAATGTCTTTGTTTTGTTCACTGAGCCACTTGGTTATCACTTTTACCTGTGAGATCTCCAAATTTCTCATTGACCGTTGGGAGAAGTTGCTTTAAAAGCCTTCATCTCACTCTGCGTTCAACTGCACTCACACCTACCTTGTTCACTACAATCGAACCTCTATTCTTGAAGTTCTTGATGATTCGTTGTTGCTCAGTTACAAGCAGTAATGTCCTCTCTCTTTTGATGAAATGTAATGATTACTGCATGAGTTTCCTACGAGGTCACCACGGTTAGAAGAAAACCTAAAAGCTATACTACCTTTTTCATGCAACTAGTCTAATCTTCTAATCAGCACTGACAGAGTGATATCAGCTGCCCTGTCTTCATTAACCGTTTCACAAGATCATAAATTGTTAGCAGACCATTTTGCAGGGCAGAAACTCAGTGACTGGAATGCAGTAATATTTGTGACAAAGTCATTTTTCATGGCAGGGAATGACTTTGCAACTAATTGCAATTCATCTGATCACTCCTAACAATTTAGAGTTAATATAAATTGGCACCGTAAAAACAGATGCAGCAAACTTTGAAATCCAAAGTTTGTGCCATTCTTAAATATTGGCCTCAACTGTATTGTGGTATCTTTATGTTGTTCTGTTCCATATGTTGATACACGTGTGCATTACATACAATGACGGATACGCTATCCTGTTTATTCTGGTCTAATGTGTGCTGGTTTAGTCTGGTATTATCTGATCTCATGTAGCATTGTTTGGTCTAATCTATAATTGTTTAATTTCCTTTTCTTATGGTCTGGGTTGATCTAGTCTTGTTTATTCTTGTCTGATGTGTGCCCTCTTCTTATGATCTAGTCTGGCCTGGTATGATCCCTTCTTTTATGGTCATCTGTGGTATGTGGTCTTATCTGATCTCAGTCATTCTGTTGCGTTTTGGTCTGTTCTGCTGTTTCTTTTTCTTATGGTCTGGTTTGGTCTTTTTACTTTTTGTCTTTTTCAGTGGTCTGCCTTGGCTTGTCATGGCTTGACCTTTTGTGGTTCCGATAGGTCTTGTTTAGTCAGGTATGGTCCCTTCTCTTAATGTCTGGTCTGGTTCTTTCTCTTAAGGTCTCCAGTGCTGTTGTCTGGTCTTATCTGATCCAGTCTGTTGTGTCTCATTCCTTCTGTTATGCTTTGCTCTGTTTTTGGTCTGGTCAGTTCATATCTGCTCCATTCTGTTCTACTGTGATCATTTCTATTCCATTCTATTAATTTCCTTTCTGCTCCATTTGATGCCAGTTCTGTTTTATTTTGCTCTGGTCAGTTCCCTGTCATACAGCACCAGTCTGGTTAGTCCTGTTCTGTTCCAAATGCCTCTATTCTGGTGTATTGTGTTCTGCTCCAGTTTTTTGTTCCATTCTGTTGCTTTTAGCTTTGGTCTGTTCTGTGCATACAGATGTGTGCTACTGTATTAACAATTTAAGTGCGTGTCTGTGTGTGCGTCTGTGTGTAAGAGCAACGCGGGATGAGCCCTGCTGAGTGGCCGCTGTTAACACCCCATCTTATTTTGAGCCACAGTCTAATTGGCTAATTAAAAAGCAGTGCTGACAACTGATTGGCTCGACTCTACTGTTCCTTCATCTACTGTGAAAGCAGCTGCTGAGATACGGATCAGGTGCAGCATTGGGAACAATCTGCATGATCTCACACACACACACACACACACACGTGCGCATACACTCTTCAGGCTTATCATTTTGTTTATGTTGTTTTCTTATCTTCGTTCCTGGAGGAAATGGAGGTGATACATTTTACAAATGGTATAAAGGTAAAAAAAAAGAACATTCTGGCCTCATGGGGGCATTTGGTCCCAACAATTATATGTGAACATGACACACATACACAATACCTGTAAGGTATACACTTATTTAATTTTTTTCTTCCTTGTTCCAGGTTATTTTTTCTATTTCTACCTTTTTTCATTTTTTTCCCACATTCTCCCTGCATTTTCAGATTGTCTTATTCTATCATTTTCTTATTTTGTGTTTTTTTTTTTTTTTTTTCACTTTTCCTTTTTTTTATTTTAGGTCTTGTCTTTTTGCACTGATTACCTCAGCCTGGAAAAGTCTGCTTAAAAAGTGGGGTTTCCTATATAATGATATTATATCTGTGGTTATGGTACCATGATTTGCACTAATCATAAGGCATAACACAACAGGGTCTTATTAATTAATTAACTTGGAGACATTTCTCACTTTAGAATGGCAATAATTTTCCAGTGACACTGGGATTAATTTTATGGCCTGAATCAAACTCCTCTAGTAAAAAATTAAATAAAATAAATAAATAAATAAAAAAAAAAACAAGAATCTACAAGATTCAGTGATCGGTCCTCCTTGTCGTGACTTTAGTTCCTGTGTCTAGGCTTCTGAAGACATGTAAGGGATGTTAGACTCACAGGCTGCATGTGGTAATGGACTCTGACACACAGTTGCTCGTTAGAATGAACTGTAAAACTGAATGCAGCCTGCCTATTTGTTCTGGCACTGTGTGTGTGTGTGTGTGTGTGTGTGTGTGTGTGTGTGTGTGTGTGTGTGTGTGTGTGTGTGTGTGTGAGAGAGAGAGGAAGTTGTGAGTAAGGCACTGGTGTGTACAGTGAGTTATAATTAGGCATGACCTCTGGTGTTACTTTGTTCATTGCAATGGCAGCTCTTTTAATGGCAGGGTTTAAACTATGAAACACACACATTTGTCTTTCTGTCATTGTGGCGACTTTCCATGAACATAATGCTGCCTATAATTACTGCTACACCTCCACTTAAGCCTAACCTCGTTAACATAAGGCAAATATTTTTACTCTTCTGGATATTACAATTAAAGCTGCAGTTTTTGTAAACAATATAATTACCTTATGACCACCATCAAAATGTTCCCACTACTTTATAAAATGGCTGACCTTTCCATCCTCATGGGAATATTTTAACCCTTGCAATGATGGTTAATTATCTCACATTATCTGTTATTCTTTTCATTGTATTCTATTATACATGATTTCATTCTTCCCTATAAAAAGTTGTTTTGTCTTCCATTGTTTAATATGAGATATTTTATGATTTGTTGAAATGATGTAACTTCAGTTAATCCAAACTGCACTTTTTATTTATGCTTTTTCTTTATCCTTCGGTCAAGTTTAGCTGTTTGTAGTACTCATGTCCTTCTCCCACCAAATTTGGTTCCAGTGATCAAATCGGCTTCACGGGATTTCTATTGTTTTCAAGTCATGCGGGAAAGGGATTAAAGTTTGCTTATGGCATGAATGTGTTTGAGCTCCAGACTCACGCTGCTCTAAAGCTACACATACTCCTGTAATGTTTAAAACTGGTCAGTGTAAACGAGCTTGAGACTGAAACAGCCTCTGCTTTTTGCCTCCTCTTGTGAAATCCGATTGTTTGAATGATGGGTGATGCTGCTATCTGTGTCGCTCCATTCCTGCTGAATCAGCACAGAACAGTACTCAGGTGTGAGTGTGAGATGGGGGTACAGAGAAGTCAGGTTAGACAGCACTGTTTGTTTATCTGGAGTGAGCTGAACATGGGTACAAGGGAATGTTGTGACTGAAAGGGTAGGCGTCTGAATTAGTGGTCGGATATTTATAGAGTGCCAAAAGCTGAAGTGGATGAGATAATTTTTCAGTTCACACCTCTATTCAGGTAGCATGGTGTAAGTGCAAGAGCGTGAGTGACACTGACAGGTCTTATTCGGCTCGGGGTTCCTCATTAACAGTAACACCAGGTTCTACTTTCACTTCTCTGACTAAGAAGAACAATAAAGAGTTTCAAAACCAAAGCGTGCTTGCGTGTGTGCATGTGTGCGTGTGTGTGCTTGCGTGTGTGCGTTGAAGGACAGTTAGAGCTACTCGGCCTTCTGCACAGGATTTCCTGGCCTGTAATTGACTCACCACTGGTGTGTGGCTGAAAGCAAGTCCTACTGTACTTACAAATTTAAAAGCTGAGAGAGAGAGAGAGAGAGAGACTGGCGTGCTCATGCCTTGGTTTTACTTCTATTCTGTTTGATTTATATTTACTTTATAGAAACTTTGAACTGTTCTTGTTACTGCAATATTAGTTTAGTATCATTAATACTGATAGTGACATATGTGAACTGCTGTCAGATTACTTATGTTTCCTGAAGCCCAAAATCTGATTTCAGGGAGAAATGTGAGGGTGAAGCACCACTTTTGAATGCTTTTAGTCTGTGTCATCCTGGATAGCCTCCTCTCTCTTTTGTCCTTTGCCCATCCATAAATGTTTGGATGAACAGCTGGCATGGCCTGTAGGTCCGCACCTGGTATGGCATCTGGATTGGCTTCTGTGACTGGTGCAGCCTCTGGGTCTGCAACTGCCGTAACAACTGCTGGCATGGCCTTTTTGACTGCATCAAAATAGCAAAATCACTGGTGAAAATTTGACCTAGACAGGGCAAATGCAAAAACATGCTCAGCACATGTGACGAGTGACGAGACAAAGAATCTGGCTAAGGAATGGGAAATGGTCAAAAGTCATGGGGTGGGATTATGCAGAATTATGCAAGCCAAAAGTGGCAAGAAAGAGGGCTTAATCCTGAGAAAGTGTGCACACAGATACAAATACAAATAAGTTGTACTATAGTTTTCATGAGAGAGAAATTTTCCTTACTAGCACAAGGCAAGTAAAAGTCAAATCGTTCTATCCATTTGGAGATATTTGGTCTTGACAAAAATATATAAACTTGGCCCGTATATTTATATACAAATACGCTCACACTTAATAAAAAAGCCTTGTCCTTCTTTTCTGACAGTCACTCTTTCCAGACAGATGGTTTCCTAACCCAAGCAGATGTTGAGGAGATGTTGACAGATGACAAAGAGACAAAGACATAGTCTCAGTCTCGCTCTCTCTCTCGCTCTCTCTCTCGCTCTTTCTCTCGCTCTTTCTCTGTAGTATCAGGATATGGCACTAAAAAATAAATAATCCAACTCTCATACATGCACATGCACCACCCAACAGCTGTCAATCAAAGCTCTGGCCCACAAGCATAGTCTTGGTGATAGACTTACATCTATACAAACAGCTATAGCTAATGTCGTTAATCACTGTGTATTGACACAAGTCTGTATATTCAGTCCCGTCATAGCGTGGTCCGCTGGGTAATTCAGAATCCGCCATGTGTTTGGAGTTTGTTGGCTGGACGAGTGGAATGTGTGTGTGCTTCATATGGTATTACATACATATGTTACTTTTAAATGTAACACTTAAAAGTTGTTGTAAATGCATACATTTTAGGATTTGGGTTGTAATTATAGACGTGTTCCACCACACTTCACACTGGCTTAACCAATAAGCACTGTACATACAACCCAGTTCAATTTGACAGATAATACAGTATATAATGAAGACTTTTAATTGTGTTCACTCTAATGTTCAGTCTTTCGCTCTCTTGCTCTCTTGCTCGCACTCTCTCAGAGTTGAGGGTGACCAACACTGCACATCACTTCTCGTTCCTGCTGAACACGACCGATTATCGGATACTGCGCATGGACGAGGATCATGACCGCATGTACATAGGCAGCAAAGATTTCATCCTTTCTCTGGATCTGCACGACATCAACCAGCAGCCTCTGATTGTAAGAACACACGAGCACACACACACACACACACACACACACACACACACACACACACACACACACACACTTGTCTCAATATCATTGAGAGAACTTTGTTTTTATAAAAAGAGTACTGCAGCTAATTAATGCTAACCCTACACTTGCACCTTACACTTAACTAATTTGTTTTTCTAACTTTTAAAAGTTGCAGTTTTGGTAAGAGAGAAATGGAAGTACAAGTGAAATGAAAGAACACTTGGGTACACGCTGATGTCAAATCATCAAAATGTGGGAGCACGGTTTCATTCTGAAATCACATTTTTGAAACCACATGCGTAAAAGATGTTTACGAAGCGCTATAAAATCATATTAGTTTTGTTATAACGCACCAATACCAAATTAATATAATTAGGCAATGGTGGCTCTTTTTCTCTTTTGATAACTGAACTGAAGAAAACATCATTACCACATCCCTGTCAGTGCAGTGATGAGAATGATCAACCTCCCAAATAGTACCTAATCTGTGCTGGTCCTGTGCTGGTCCTGTTCCATTCGAGAAAAGATTATTAATAATATTCTACATTTATATAGCACCTTTCTACTCAAGGTCACTTTACAATAGGGGAGAGAGGAGGGAGGAAGGAGAAAAAATTCAATAAAACACGCGGACTGTGATATAGAGGAGTAGTGGTGGGAAAAGTTGTGATCTAGAAAGTCTGAAGCAATGGCAAATCGGGAAACAGATGGACTACAGTGTTTAATTGTAGAGCTTCAAAGTGCAGTGAGTACTTAAAAATGAATTACAAATTGAAAAACGTAGTATACCTAAGATTAGTGTAAATATATTTTCGAGAGGTAAACAGTACCATGGTGCCAGATTCAGCAGCGACTAGCAGCTGTTGCCTGCAAAATAGTTCCAAAGTACAGATGTTTTTTACTAGCACTTCTTGTTTCCTAACGTCTTCATGATTGATGTGTTGTTATATAGAGTCAGCTCTTTGATCTGACAGTATTACCCGAACACTAAGCATCGACTCACACCGAAAGCCATTGTTCTTTTGGTAACTTGCTGAACAGAGAATGCGTATTGTTCAAGTTTGGCTGATACAGGATTGAACTAATAAGCTTGATACCCATCTGAAATATTGTTTGGTGTATCTGTTGATTTTGAGTGGTGGTATCTTAAAGAAATAAAAAAAAACAATTCAGCCTAGGTGCATTTAAGGTGGAGTGAAGGCTCATTGATCTATCAACATCTTTGTCTGTACGTTTGTGTTAGATCCACTGGCCTGTTTCACCTCAGAAGAAGATGGAGTGCATTCTAAGTGGCAAAGACAACAACGTGAGTGTAATCGAATTCGGTTTTAACCTAAATAGTTTTTGTATAATTTATTCCATTTAAAATAAGACTTGCTGGCTTGCAGTACTCTATATTCATTATACAAGTACACACCTTTTAACGACCATCGATCAGTATCTGTTCACTTTTAACGACGAGGCCTTAAAGTGCAATTCATTAAAACTGGAAATAAAAATCTGTCTTTTAACTCTGTACATTGCGCTGAAAATAGCCAACGGACACGGTTATCTCAAAAGTCACTAAACACTGCAGATGCTGGCACTGCAGAACCGTGCCTGAGCCCATGTCTTCAACTTAATTCCTATATTTAACATCTAAGCCACCCAAGGAGGAGTCATGGTCCTCCCAAGGTTTCTTCCTTACAGCATTTTTGGAGTTTTTCCTCGCCACTGTCGCCCTAGCCTTGCTTAGTTTGGGATTGGCCTTATTAGATTACATAATGTTGTAAATCTGCTTTGAGACAATGCACTATGACTTTGACAACGTGCTATATAAATAAATCTGTCATAGCTTAACCATAAGCAGACCTTTGTGCAGTTCAGCGTTCCACCCCTGGATACAATGTTAAATGTGGAACTAGAACTGGACTTTTGGGGTAATATGGTACATATTGCCTGGTGTGAGCACGCCCTTAGTGCTCCTCAGGGATGCCCTTACATTACCTATCTGGCATTATTATTTTAATATGTTGCAGAACTTGTTTCAGATAGCAGGGGCACCGTTTTTATTATTTCATCCCTAGCTTTTATTTAGTGTAGCTCTGTCTTGTAAAGCCTGAACCTTAAACAAGTCCATCAAACAAGGGGGAGTGTGTGTATATATAGCCAAGAATGCATTTTATGATGTGTGCTTTAATAGGTTCTAACAAATCTTCTTGATATACCACAACAACAACTTCAAACTAAATGACTCTAGCAGTTGGAAACTACGCTACTCTGATTAGTGTCCAAGCTTGTGTTGGGTTTACCATTTCAAATCCACCCACATGTGGTTTGTGGTGTTGCTTCTGTGGTTTGGGATCAGACATCCAGTTTGTGTGGGAGCGAGGGATAACAAAAAAGGTTGAAAAATCATTTTAAAGGCAATCACAGAAGAGTTTATTTGGCTCAGGTTTCATTGTTTTGGACTACAAGAGTAATGGTTTTTGTAGTTTGGTTTCAGCAGGGATTGTGCCAGAAAATGGAAGTCTAGCTGTCCATGAAGTAAGCGATGCTAGAGTCGAAAAACACTCGACGTTACTGGATAATTACTATAAAATGCTTTTGACTGGCTCCAGCTGGATACGTAGTAATTGCATGTCACACTGTATGATACCCCACAGAATCTGGCTGTACACAATATGTAATATAGTGATACCTTGGTTCTCTTCACTGATTTGTTTCAGAAGGCTTGGTGAGAACCAAAAACGATGAGTACTATTTTCCCGAAATGGTAAATTGAATGAATCCATTCCAGACTCCCAGGAATATAACACATTATAAGGCATGGATTACACAAGGCACACTATGGGGCTCTATTCAGCCAAATCCATCATAAGTTTATTGTATTAAAGTTTAATCGATTTGTTTAATAGAATCTATGCTGTATCACAGTGGAGCCTAAAAAACAGATTTTTATTCCTATTGAATTATCGCCCTCTAGCATGAACGCAGAAATATACAAGCATTTATGTTATAGAGAACAATAAAACCAGCCCAACAAGTGATGTTTGTTTGTATTTGTGTATTTCAGGGTGAGTGCGGGAACTTTGTGCGTCTGATCGAGCCATGGAACAGGACTCACCTGTACGTCTGTGGGACTGGAGCTTACAACCCCGTGTGCACCTTTATCAACCGAGGACACAGAGCCATGGTAAATCACACGCTGTGATACATTTAAGAACTACTGATAAGATGGGTGCCATTTCCCAGATCGGATGGTTGAAGGTTCAAGTCCAAACACATTTAAGCTGCTTTAAATGTAGACATACATGCCTTAACTAGTTATTTACTTCTGTCTATCAACCTGTTTCTACACTCTCTCTTATTGGCCAGGCTCTAACCCACAGCTGCTAACCCTCCTTTATGTTTGTTCTGCGTCTTTAATTTGGATTTTTTTTTCCCTCTTCCGTGCCAGTCATTGTGCACTAATAACCAACCTGGGGCTTTTAAAGTTCGATTAATGAGAGGTTCATGTTAAACCCCTCTTTCAGACGTACAGGCACATGGCAAACACCTCCACACCTGCACAAACATGTAATAGCTATAGTTAACCTCCCTAATGCCCTGTTCCTCCACCCTTTTTTTTTTTTTTGTTCTTCGGTGGTTCACGACTTTCATTGGGAACTACTGAGCTCAAAATCTTTTTCTAATGAGCCACTTCCTTCATAACTGGTTTTAATACACAGTTTGTGTGAAAAGAGGAAATCCTTTCTGTAACCGTCCACTGTCCAGTTGAACCAGTTGGATTTCCACACACCTTTATCAGCATGAACAGACGAAGTTGTCTGGGCCATTAGTGACATCGGAAGTTATGTGCATTATTGTGCATTATAGTTTAAAGCTCTAGGCACTTGCAAGTGAGTTCACACTGATGTCATTTCCCAAGACGTGGGTGGATTGGAAACTCTTAATTGGACCTAGGTGCCATCTGTTATACAAGTAGTACGTGCTTTATGGTGGGGAAATTCATGTAGGCTATGCTGAATTTATCATGGCGTAGCCCAATTTTAAATTGTACTTAAAACACTTCCATTAACCTAAGTTGGAGAAAGTCAATAGCAGAATGTTTTTATAACAAAGTGTTCAACGTGTTTTTTCTATATTGGAGTATGCTGAATACATGACCACATAAATACATCATGTCGTCATCATGTTAAGATGAAGCAAATCTATTTAATCTGCTTATGACCCTTCTATAGAATCCATCTGAATATCATGGGAACAGAGACGTGGTGATGCCAGGGGATTAAGGCAGTGTCAAAGGGAGTTTGAAAGAAAGCAGTGAATTGAATTTCTATGACATACTTTGAATGAGGCCTGGCGAGACTTCAGAGTACTCTTCTGTTTTAGTATTTATGGATTTTGAATCTCCAAGAAAGTGGGAAGTCTGCCTACAATAAACTTACCCTAGGTGTAGTCTGTGTTATAACCAGTGTATTCAGGATCATCTTCTGAAGCATCAGGATTAATATGGGATTAGCCAGGTTAAGATAAATTAAGGAACCATCAACCATGGTGTGAGGAACGTTAATCTGTTTGTATCTGAAATATTGTGTGTGCGCCAATACTAAGGTTTCTCAAAGCTTTTACAACCTTGCACCGTTTTTTGTTTTTTGTTTATTTTTTGTCCAATGGTGTAATGGTTTGGCTCCTAATATGGGTCCATGGGCCAAGCTCCCTTGTGTGCGCATATTCTTACTAGGCATATATATGTGTGCGTGTGTGGATAGAAAAGATATATATCATTGTACATGTTTTTGTACTTGCTTGATTCTACTGACCATGGAAACCTATTTAAAAATCCAGACATGCCCAATCAAAAAAATAAATATATAAGAAATGTGGTGATGTACCATGAAATAACCAGAATGTTTAAGAAATTAGATACAAGATGTTAGGTCATGCCTACGAATCAAAAACCGTTTGGTCATACCAAACAGCAATGGTTAGTAGCTTTATCACAATTTGGTGGCTATTATTGTTTAGTAGATCTAAACTAAGGATGAGTAGTGTCTTCTCTCCGTAGATGTATAGGTGTTGTGTATTTCCTAACAAGTATTCACTGATCCTAAAAGAGGAGTCTTCTCAGGCTTTCCACAGCTGCTCTTGTCCAGGAGTTTTTGTATATGTTCGAATTTCTGTTTTTCTTACAGTACGACATAACACAATGCCAGAACACTGCCACGAACGGGATGTTGAGCATCAAAACCATCTTGTTACGCTAACCCAAGAAACTGTCACTGTGTTGTGTTTTAGACACCTTTGCACCTGCAGGCACCTCAGGCGAGAGGGAGGGCAAATCGTGCAGCTGAGCTTGAGACTGTGATCGATGAGTCAGGACTACAGGTGTGCAAAGGGGTGCTTTTCACAGTAATCGTACATCCCCTGCCTTTTGTGGCTTTTCCATTTCTAGTGTCAAACATGCTGTTTATCTCTCCTGTGTCTAACTTTGCATGCATTTGTAAAACGTTAGCACCAATAACACTTAACTGCCCTTAAAACCTCCTTTTTGTCTGATGGCAGTGTTTTCTGTCTGTGCTAGTGCTATGTAGAGATTAGCATGACCTACTGCTTTCTTTTAATCTCCAAGTTTGTTCTTTGTGGAAGCCTGTAATAAAACCCTTCAATTGTCATTAGAAGTATAAAGTTTTCTGAATCTGAATCCGATTATGTACATCTGTACCATGCTAATTATCTTCTCAATCTAGAGTAGCAGCTGAAGTCTAGCTAAATCAGCAAAATCTCTCCTCCAGGATCCCTGGGGTCCCCCCAGCTTTTTTTCAAAGTGCACACTTCTTTCTTTGCTGATCCAGGGCAAATACTAGGCGTTTGTGTTGTAACTTTGTTGTAGTGCTAGTGGATTGCACAACATGGCTAAGTGCTGCTTACATACTGGAGTTTTGCCACAGTGAAACCTCATCCTGGTCGCAAAATCGCATAAGCAACATGGAACTGCGAGTCTAACAGCCTGCTGTGGCTTTCCTCAACCCAGGGTGGGTGAAACTGCTTTGTTCTAGCGGTTACTTAAGAGAACTTTTCACGCAACAAGAGGCTTAGCATCACACTGTCCAGTCACAAAGGTTTTGTGGACAAACACAAATCCTGTAGTTCTTGTTCGCCAGCTGCTGTTTATCTACCATTGAGATCTGTAAAGGGAGGGTCTAGCTGTCAATCAATGCCAGAAATGTGTATATAGGATGCGGAAGCTTGGTGCAGCTATAATTATGAGATTGGGATTGGTTAACAGTCAGTGTCGATGCTGCTAAGGCAGGGATTTGCAGGACTTTTAATTGCAACCTTTAAAACAAAGGCCATTGTTATTTGGAAGCCTCAGCCCAGAAAGAATCTGGAATCACCCATGAGGTGGTTGGGGATTAATGGTATTTCTTAAAAGTCAAAGAGTTGCTTCTCAATTAGTGCCATGACAGAACAGTCCATCTTATTAATACTAGAATATATTAACTCTACAATACATTAACTCTAGCTCTACATTAACATCTAACTCTAGAATACTAGAATACATTAACTCTAGCTCTACATTAACATCTAGCTCTGTATTAACTCTATAATACATTAAATCTACCTCTACATTAACATCTAACTCTAGAATACATTAAATCTAGCTCTATATTAACATCTAGCTC